>JAZHPH010000378.1:3252-68958 GCA_037356405.1 Nasonia oneida | reverse complement strand
GAAAACTCTCGAAAACGTCAGCCAATAGTAAAACATCGGTTTTCAAATAAAGATCTGAATATTCTCCCAACGTACTAATATTGAACTTATCTCAAACTTGGACAGCATGCTTATAGTCTTCTTCAGCAATATGAAAATCTGTTAGCTTATTATAAAAATCATTCTTTCCGGCAATTTTGTAGACGTCAACTTAACTAATCCATTTACAAAATCATATGGAAATATACCTTTTCGTCGAAGGAGATCTATCTTTTCAGCTGTAAGTCCATCTGATCGAAATTCCTTTACTGCTATCGTCACATTTTTCAGATATGATGCAAGCTTTTTCAATGATGACGGTAAAAATCGCCAAGAATCTATGAATCTAAAACTGATGTCACAGTCATCTATATACTTCGTGAATAAAATATATTTGTCCTTATTATGTGGTATTAGAGTGACTCGTCCTTTCATCAACGTTGAAGTGGCAATCTCTTTTAAAATAAAGTGAGTTTATCAACGTTGAAGTGGCAATCTCTTTTAAAAATCGTAATTGAGGTTATGAAAAACCACAGGAATAAATTTTGAATCCTTATAATTCATGTTACATGAGTTGTGAGCTGCACCTCTGAAACTGAAGAAGAAAATCTATCTTAGAATTACAAAATTCGTTTACTTTATTTCATATATAATTAGAAGACAACTTACCGCCCTGTGATATGACAATGGTCTCGTACAGCAAGTTCTTCGCCATGGATTGGTTTTCGACATATATGACAAGTTGTTGATCTCCGAAAAGATATTTCCTCCAAATCGGTGAGTCTCATTGGTTTTGGATTCTTGTAGAGTACGTCAATTTTCTCACCAATTGATTTCAATTCTCGAACAAACCATGCTGCAGCTGTCTCTTCTTCTTCATTTTTTCTTCTGTATGATCTATAGCCAGATAAGCTGTCGTCAAAGCTGCATTTTATGTAGTACCCTATGCTGTATGCTTCATGTAGTTGGTAAGCATTCTCATTCTCAGTAGGCTTCAATAAACATTCAAAATCTGCATAAATAACAATATGTACTTTTTCACTCTTACTATGATCATCAAATTTTGGAATATTATTCTTAGAGTCAGGTAAATTAATTCGACAGATATTCATATTTTTACAGTTATTTTCATGAATTTCTAATCTTTCTTCACTATAGAATATTTGTAAACACCTTTCACAATGGTAAGATTTTATGTTGGCTTTAGACAGTTGAAAACTCAGAAGACGAGACAATCTTTTGATCCAGACGTAATGATATCTAGGCAAGATTTTATCATCAGCACGATTGTTTTCATCATGTTCATCTATGTAAAAATCTTGAATAATGAGTAGATTTACGTGTTTTTCATTTTTTTCTGAGGAAATATGACAAGGAGATACTTCATACTTTGGTCCATATTTTCTAAGCATGTATATATTTACTGAAATATTATTTAGTTTTTCAAATTTCTGTATATCTTTAAGTTTTCCTGGAAATTCAATATCTCCAAAGTTTATTTCGTTCTCATGCAATCGATTTGGATTAGCTCTATGGGGATTACTTTTACTGGGATATAATGCTGAAAGAATAGCATACCTAAAACACTGATTGTCAGTGTTATGAACGTTAATACACGCCTTTTTCTTCTCTATAAACTTTGGAAGAGGAATGTATGAACTGCCCTTGAGTGGTGAATATTTTTTCATATTTATGCACAAACTTATAATACTCTTTAAAGTCCAGCCAGAATCCTTTTCCTGAAATTCTTCTAGCTGTGAAAGGATGGGATCTTTGATATTATTTTTAAACCATACATCTAAATCTGTTGCCAAGTATACTGTAGCACTTTCAATTGTAAAATATTTTATGTCAGTAGTTTCTTCTCCATTTTTCTGCATAGAAAATTCTGCAATAAAGTCTGAATTTATTTTCACAGCATTGTATTCTTTTAATCATGTCTCTGTTTTAACTTTGAAGAGTTTTTGTGCATCATTCAGGAAACTTAGAATGTTTACATGTTTTATATTTACAATCACACCACTTCTAATGCGATTTTGGGACGCAGACTACACATCTCGCCACTCAACTCTAGTTTCTTCGGATTATAAACTGCCACCTTGATGGAGATGTTGCTCAAATTCAACTTGCATACATGAAAGATGTATCATACAAGTTTGACATTTCTATTTCTCTCCTCGTGTAAGATTAGATTTTACTATTTTCTCATTTAACTCCTCTATAGTAGAATTACACATGTCTAGACAATAATTAATATCGTTAATGCTCATTTAGCTAGCATTTTGTAAAGTGTCATAAAGTAATTGAACAAGGCGTTAAAAAAAATCGATTAAAGCCATCTATGTTTATTGGAATATCACTTTAAAAAAAAAAATTCTACTAAAGCAAACTCACGTTAACTGCAACAGACTAACTGTACTCATCCATGGAACGGCTTTCCTTTTTAAAGGCAGCAAATGTGATGAATGAATGTTCTTTCGATGAACCATCCGAAAATCATCTTTCCGCACCATCCAATGAGGATTGAGGTTTTCTTTTTTGGGAAAGATAGTTTCGACCAATGCTAAAGACGAAAGCTAGTCAATAACTCGGGAAGGGATGAATTTTCTTTCTCTGGACCATCTAAAAAGCATCTTTAGTTAAAACCAATCAGGATTGAGCTCTTTTCGATCGTCCACTCCTGAGAGATAATAAGGCGGAGTTTCTAGATATAAATTTAGGATGTGAGAATCTTTCTCACCAGTCTCTGAGCTTTCTTCTTGTAGCGAAGTAAGCAGCCTCAATATGAAGAAAACTGCTTTACCAACCTCTTATCTCTTCAAATCTCCATTTGCATGGGAAGCGTTGACTGCAGAAGAAAAATGTATGACTCAATGGATTGAAAAGAGTCACCATGGATGAGCATGGGACGCTGGAGATATTCCATATGATCATCTTAAAAATATTTTATAAGTCTGCTCGTCAGGCGTCAAAAAATTGTATGTTAAGGGTCAGCAGAAAGTAGAATGGTTGTCAAGTTTCTTACCAAATATGTAAGTAATGAATTAATATTATGTATTTACATTGAAGACATAGGATATCCACCCCTTGAAGAAATGGCGCCTGACAGTCGTTACTTCTGCTTCAATCACGACCTCTGCATAAGAAGAAGACCCAAGTGTGTCGTCTACAACGTTATTTCAATTCGGACTTGGTTGCTTCATGACTTAAACGATACAATGGGCCACGATGAAGTTGATGCTTCTATTTATAAGGACACATGTACATGCTTATACTAGAAATAAATTTAATTTTTAATTATATCATATTAATATTTTTTCTTATACTGATATTATTAAACGTACGTTTTTGTTAACGTTCTTGAAAACAAAGTGGATAATAGAAGATTTATGCGCATTCTAAATTTTTAGGAGATTTCTTATTTCAAAATCGAAATAATTTGAACATAAAAAAGATTTATTTAGAAAATTAAAAAAAAATAATAATGGATGATTACAATTTAATATGATTATTATTATTTTTGAAATACAATTATTATTTATAAAAATGAAATATTTATACATGATTATTATTATTTTTATAACTACAGATCACTTTGAAATTTTTGTTTTCAATCGATAAATGTTATATCCTCTATTATTCGCGGTTTATTCAAATTTCGACGGGGTGCATCCTGCACTACCCTATTTGTTGATAGCAAGTCTCGACTCGTTCCCGGTGTCGGTTCAGCTGCTCTACTAGTGTTGCTGCTTCTTGCTGCAGGTTCAGTTGCTCTAGTAGTGCTGCTTCTTCCTGTAGGTGACGATTCGGCTGCTCTACTAGTGCTGCTTCTCGCTGCCGGTGTAGATTCGGCTGCTCTACTAGTAGCGATGGTAGTAGTAGTAGTACTGCCGCTGCCACTGCTGCTGATCCCTTGTAAACGCAGCCTGTCGCGTTTAAAAGGCATTCGGTATTCTTGAGCAGGTCTCGCGTCCTCTGAAAAAAAAGTTAAAAAATTTACTTTAATAAAATATTAAATGTTACATCATAAATTATAATTAGAAATTATATTTTTTTGTGAATTTATCTGTTTTAGAAGATCTAGCCATCTCTGGACTCGTTTCTCCGCTTTTTCCTTTATTTTCACCACATTCACCTGTAAAGGACAAGAAATTAAAATTATTATTTTAATGCAATAAAATAAAAATAGAAAAATGAAATATGTTTTACCTTGGGATCTTCTTTTCTCTAGTTTACTGCTTGGTTGTGCTTTGTTGCTGTTGTTGGTACTGCTTGCTTGTGCGTTGCTGCTACTGCTTGTTTGTGCGTTGCTGCTAGTGTTTGTTTGTGAGTTGCTGCTGCTCGGTTTATGCTTATTGCTGATCGCTTGTATCTTGCAAGACGAGCAGCTTGCAGATGTGCAGCTCGACGATGATAAGCTACTGCTCGAGCTCGAACTAGAACTCGAAGTCGAACTTGAACGGCGTCTAGAAGTCGAACTTGAACGGCGTCTAGAAGTCGAACTTGAACGGCGCCTCAAAGATGATCTTGGTTGGGCGTTTACTTGACCTTGCATCGCTCTTGGTTGAGCGTTTTCTTCTGCTCTCTCTTGAGCACTCTCGGCTGGGTGGGAAGAGCTGTGATATTCATCTTCATCTTCTCGACTGCTTCTTGGAGATGCATAAGTATTATATTACTGCTGCATAGCATCAAATGACGGTAACGGTGGCACTGTAACAAATAAATTATGATTATAAATAACAAATCATAATGAGAAACAAGAATGAATGGACAAATACTTACGGGATTCAATAGCCTCCATGGACCAATAAACGTGCTCCAACATCATGAGGAACGTCGGAGCATTACCAATCAGTAAGCGAACTCTCTCCTGAACTGTTTGCAGACTTCTTCTTCTTCTGCTGCTGCTGTTGCTTATGCTGCTCCTGTTGCTCCTTCTAAAAGCCATTTTCTTCCTTGCGTCACTTGTAACTTTTCACTATATTGGAAACATCGAAGACTGACTTACCATAGCATGCACTGGGACTATTTATACAGGCAAACCAAGCTTCCCTTTCGATCACATTTTCCAAAAGTCCTATGATTCGTGTGAATTTACCTCCCGAATTCTAAAGAAATATCCCTAAGATACTTTTTTCCCTCCGAGAATTTCTCAAACTCCTCCTTTGCGGAATAAATTTTAATTGAAAAAGCCTTTCTTGTACCTGTGCGTGGGAAGCTATGAGGTAACGATTTTCACGCGCAATCGGAAAGGTTACGCTTCTTTCTCTTCGACTGTAAATTATCTCTAAAGACCGCTGCAATAGTATATTACACACCTAGTCCAGAAAAAATAAAGAATTACCCAAGATCGCATGTGTATTGCCACCCGAGGCGAAGCCTATACTACGATCTAAGCGAGGTGGCATAATTGTGGATACATTTCTCCGCCAAGGTCACACAGGCTAAGCTTCTTTCTCTTGGTCAGTAAATTATCTCAAACAGAGCACTGAAAAAATCATTTTCTTTTATACCTGCTCGGGGTCTGCTGAGCGAGGGTGTATTGCGCGCGAGGTGGCAAGCGGTGTATACATTTTCTTTTTTATACCTGCTCGGGGTCTACTGACCGAGGTTGTATTGCGCGCGAGGTGGAAAGCAGTAGCATAATTGTGTATACATTTCTCCGCAAAGGTCACACAGCCTACGCTTCTTTCTCTTGGTCAGTAAATTAACTCTAACAGAGCGCTGACAAAAATCCTTTTTCTTCTTTACACCCGCTCCGGGGGGGGGGGGGGGGGGCTTGCGCGTGGGACTATTGCACGCGAGGGTAAATAGCATTCAAATATCGCTTTGACTCGTGAAAACATTTTTCTAAAAAAAAGGCTAGCAGTGTATTTATTCTTAAAGAGCGCTGAAAAATGCACCTACTGTATGAGAAGGCTTTCTTTTGCGCACAGGAAATACATTGTGCACACTTTCCCTAAGAACGTGACAAGCCTGTTTTTTCCTTAGATTCTATTACTTTAGAAAATACGAAGGGCTGCTCTTTCCCTCTCTCCTGGTGCTAGACTCCAAGCTCACATGGAAAGAGCACGTTACGCAAATTTGTAAACGTGCTCACTCTTTAATGTATCGCCTCTATTTCTTTCGGAAGAGCACCAGCCTCAGGCTACGCAAACATCTGGTGCAGGCACTCCTTTTCCCTCTCATTGACTACTGCTCACTTGTTTACTGTGACTTATCACAAGAACTTGACCTAAAACTACAGAGACTTGTCAATACTGGGATCCGCTACATCTATGGTGTACTGGTCACTTTCATCTCATCTCACCTCATACCATTTCATTTCACACTCGTCACTCGTGCTATCACCAAACTCACACACGCCTACACCAAACTCACACACTGAATACCTTATACTTTTTATTTTACTTCTTTATATTGATATATGTACAACATAATGTACAATAATAAAAATTAATTAATCTAATCTAAAATCCTCAGAAAATAGCTAATAGATTTTCTTTTGATCTAGAGCGAGAACCGTGTCAGAGGAGGGACAAAAGAAAAGCCTACTACACTTTTTTTGGAGGGAAGGGGAGATAGAGATGGGCTTATACACGCGACGGATTCTAGAACACTATAAGAGAGGGGGGGGGGGTGTTCTAGAACCCGTGTGTTCCAGTATGCCTATCTACTAAAGTGGCTATTATAGTTTAGTCGTGAATAAAATCATTTTTGTCCCGCAAATTTTACTTTTGCCGCGTAAATTTTACTTTCGCCCATCAAAATTTTCACTTTCGCCCCGCAAATTTTATTCTCGCCTCGCAAATGGAGTTTGCGGGCGAAATATGCTACTTTTGCTCCTATTATTAGGTGCAAAAATATTGAACTAATTTGCTTCTTGGCTCTATTTTTCGAGACGAAAAGTGGCCTCGGTCGAGTGTGTAATAATAGTACATTATGTAACAAGGGAGTAAAGTTGATGATTATTCCCGCGGGTGAAAGTTTAAAGATGCAAAATGCGGGAATAAAGTAAATTTTCGGGAATAAAATGCTACTTTTGTCCCGCGTTTCAGGGAATGAAGTGGCTATCATAGTTCAGTAGTTAATAAAATACTATATGCAACACGGGGCAAAAGTAGATTTTTCCCTCTGGTGATTACTCCCTTTGCGACAAAATTTTTTCGCTCAGACAGTAAACTTACAAGCGGGAATAATCTGTTACTTTCGCCTCCTTCTTGCATAATGTACTATTGAACTTAAAATAACACGGTTTTTCGTGTTTTTAAAAACATTTTTTAACGTAATGTAATTCTTCGATACTATCACATGATATTTTTAAAAGGAAAACTGATATTTGTCTTGCCAATTAAAGGATAGAACACGCGACTTCTCTGCTAAAAAAACTCACGTGATCACTCACGTGGATACTCACGTAAATATGTAATGAACCAATTTATCTTGAAATTAATTACGGAACTAACACGCGACTACTCACGCAATAATTACGCAATTAATCGCGTGACTACATACGCGACTATTTACGTGATGTACTGAAAACAAAATTTTATAAAATAAAATTATTAATAACACAACATTCAAGAGTGGGATGTGCCTCTTAGGCGTTGTTGCCATCCGGAGAATAACACCAAAATATGTCAACCCAATTTTCAATTTTACGTTTTCAATATATTAATTTTTTTTAAATTGATTACTTGATTGATTCCGTAATTGGTGGTAAGATTAATTAACTGATAACATAATCACGTGATATTGGACGCAGTGTAACGCAATTTATTGCGCTATTAATCAGGTGACTGATTACATGATTAATCATGTAATTTTTGTCAATAGGGCATTCACGCATAGTATTAAATTCGGAGAAACTGCCGTGTCTTAAATATTAAGTATTAAGAAACAATTGACATTTGTATTCTGATAAGTACAAACAAAACTGAATTTATAATAAAAAAAAAAAATTTCGCGGCATTCCGTAGGGTCAATTGCTTGACATTATTGCTTGAGTTTGGTAAAATAATATTTTAATATTATGACGAGGAACGTTGTTAACTCGTCATAACCTTCCCAGCATACAATCATTATATTATTTAATGTAAATCAGTTACATGTTACAGGTGAACAGCGGCAGAGCAGCGAGAGGGAGCACTCCGTGACGGTGAGTGGGGGGAGAGAGAGCGAGAGCTTCGCGCGCGACACTTAGAACGCGCGCGACAGATTCGTTCGGGCTAGCTGATTAGGCAGACAGCTTTTCGCTAGATCGCGCTATTTTTGACTAAAACTTACGATTGTCAATTCGCGTGTGTTTGTGTGACCGGTGTACTTAGTCACGGGATCACGGCTACCTTTGAGGCCTCTTCGTGCGACATCGCTTTGACTCCGTCGAACCTGCGACTACGCCGACTCGCCTGCGAAGGAGACGTCCTGGGCTCGAGCATTCCCGAGAGCGAGCGAGAACTACCAACCGTAAGTGTCAGCTCTCTGATTCTCTCTCTCTCTCACTAGCTCTCTCCCGATCTCTGACTACGTCGTTCACCTGCGTCTCGCATACCCGCGCGTTTGCTCTTGTACCCTATTCTGAGTGCAGACAATATATTCGTTTCTTTTCTAAATCTAACAATTGAGTCCGGAGTCATTTCTGCGGACCCGCTTCCCGTCTCCTCTAAACTAGGTTCCCTGCCGCCTCCGCGGGCACGCGTATCGCTTCACGATACACGTGCATGTAAGCGGCAGCTAGCCATATTTAACCTTGGCCGGTTCACTGCGAGCCTCGAGAATATCCCGAGGAAACAAGACCTTGTCTCGATTATTTCGAGATGATTTCCCTGACAGCAGTTGCATTGCACGCAGCTAACGTATGCGCGATTGCTGCCGAAAGCTTCACCCCGTTATAATATTCACTTTTGAGTTATTTATTCAGACAAAAATGTTGTAACGTTAATAGATACCAAATCCGCAAGGTGACTTGCAAGGTAATTTGCAAGGCGTTCTGCATCGAGAAAATGAAGATATAGAAATTTCTATGGAACAAGACGTTTTCATGGTACAACCAAAGCCGGTTCCACAGGTTTATACTTGCCTTAAAAGACTTCAGTTGGAATTTTTATGAATATTTTATTTTTATTTTTTTTAATTAATAGATACAATTTTTATTTTAGTGTACACATAATATCAATACTGACGAGTCAGATGACAAAGTAGTATAAGATTGGATGCACGAAATGGAGAGTATCATGCGTGATCTTGACAAAAATTACTTACACAGACAACCAACAAATCTGAAAGATTTTGTCGAAAGCCGAAATTGTATGGACACAGTCAAAACGTCAGTAGATAAAATAATCGGAGAAATTTTCTTAATAGTTTTAAAGTTTAGTGTTCTAAATGGATTGTCTGTCTCTTACTAATTTATTTAAGCTTATAAATACAATATTTAGGACTCCTATTTTGCCAGATTCAGGTTATATCATAGACAAACTTCTTAATCCAAAAAAGAACGCACAATTTCATGCAGTTTGTCAAAATTGTTTCATATATTTAGGGAAATTTGGAGAAGTACAGTCAACGAGTATTTGTAAAGTTTGCAATGCTGAAATTAATTTAGAAAATTCAAGCGACTCCATCTTTTTTGCTTTAATTGATCCATCTGAACAAATTGCTGATCTATTTTAAAGTAAGATTATTATGATTACGTGACGAAGACAAGGATTCATAGACAAGGATATATTGCTGATGTTTTTGATGGAAAGAAATACTGTGAATTTGTTAGTCTTTACCTGACGAAGAAAAGTATAACTACGTCAGTGCAGTTTTGAATACAGATTGGGCATCTAAACTTAAATACTCTCAATATTCTATTTGGCCACTTTATTTAATGATAAATGAATTACCCCAACACATCAGAACACAGCAACTGGTAGTTTGTGGATTAATGTTTACGAAAAAGAAACCTGATATGACTGTTTTTTTGGATAAATTTGTAGATCTTATCAATAAATGCCTCATTACTCTTCATGGACAAGAGCAAGAACGTCACGCTAAACTCTATGTAATTTCATGTTGCGTAGATTCTGTAGCTCGAGCTCCAGTTCAAGGTTTAACGCAATACAATGGCAAATATCCATGTAATTGGTGCTTACATCCTGGCGAATATCATGGAATTATGAAATTTCCATTACGAAATGAACTATATAAACTTCGAACGCACAATGAAACTGTTGCCCTAATGCTTGATGCGGATCCGAAAACTCCTGTTTTTGGTATCAAATACCTATCGCCGTTGATTAATTTTTTAAAATTCGATATTATTGATTTATTTCCGATTCATGCACATGGCGCTAGAAGGTGTAGCAAAACAATTCACTTCTTACCATCTTGATAATTTGAGGGAAGATGACTGCTAAGTGACGAATTTTCTGGATGAATATTCAGAATCATTATATAGAATCAAACAAAGCCAACGGAAAAATCCAGAAACTTCGACGCTTAACGAATACACGAAGAAACCTAAAACCAAAACAATTTCTCCTCCTTCAGCTGAAGCGCGCGTGCATAGCCAACACTGCAATTTAGCCGTTGACTGTAGTACAGGCCCATAAGGGCTAATGAGTAAGAGAGAGAGAGAGAGAGAGAGAGAGAGAGAGAGAGAGAGAGAGAGAGAGAGAGAGAGAGAGAGAGAGAGAGAGAGAGAGAGAGAGAGAGAGAGAGAGAGAGCGCGGCTAAGCTGAAGTGCGGAGTATAGAGAAGTAAAGATCTTGTGTGGGAGAAAGCTGTGACGCTTTCTTCAAGCTTGCCTCCTTCGACTGATTCATTCCAGTGTGTACGCTCCTTAAAAAAGAACGCATTTGTTCATTTTGAGAACCACATCGAGTTCAATTTAGAGTTTGATACTAGAGTTTTAGTCAAAGTTTCGATTAGTGTTTTGTGGTCAAAGTTGTACGTGGAGTATTGTGTATTAGAAGTTTTTCAACCTACTAAATAAAGTCATAAAAAAGGAATTCAGCCCATTGAGTTTTAATTTATTTGACGTCTTATCCAATTGTTTTGAAGGAAGGAAGTCCAACTGATTTTTAGAGAGAGTCATTCTAATTCTGCAAATATTTTGGTGTTGTTTCAGATCAAATCAACAATTACCTTCGTCTACAAGAATCAAGGTAGTTGTCTCAATTAATATTTTCCGAATGTAATCAATTCTATAAAATCAGACAGTTCTGCTGCGATAATCGGTTGTACTGATCTTCCCCGTATGGGAGAGTAAGCCAGCACCCGTGTTTTTTTTTTTGCAATATCACATTGTTAGTCCGGTAAACTCGCTATTACCCTAACAATGACATAAAGATGCTTCATAAAAAAGGGATAAGATCACAGTTCCTCAACAAGCTACTCGTTATTGTCGAAATTTAAGCTGTCGAAAAGATTGGAAGGCAAGGGAATAGGAACATTTAGTTCTGTACTACAGTATTATTATCTTTCCGACAGTTCTAAACAAGAAGCGAATGCAGCATTGGCTACTTTTTGTTGAAGCTTTGTACATATTACTCAAAGATAATATTTACATTGATGAATTCAATTTAGCCGATCAAATGTTGCATCAATTTGTAACAGAAGTTGAGGAGTTATATAATATTAAAGCCATGACATTTAATGTCCATTTATTATTACATATATGTAGAGCAGTCTTAAATTAGGGACCCGTATGGAGTAATTCAACGTTTAGTTTTGAATCTGCGAACCATTATTTGCTAAAAGCTATTAAATGCGCGAAGGGTGTTACTCACCAAGTTATAAGATTTGTAAACATTAATCACTCTCTTTTAGTATTAGAAGAACGCATAACTCGCCAAGGCAATGATGACGTTTTACAATTTTGTAATGATATTCTGTTAGCAAAAGTGAACAATGTTACAATAGATAACGGAATATTATATTATTGGCCTTTTAAAGGTGATAAAGAAATACCAAATGGTCTTGAATTATCAGATCATTCGACAAAATGTTTCCATAAAATCGTAAAAGATCGTTGTCTGTACGAATCTCGTTTAAAATCGAAAAAACGGTCGAACAATTCATTTACAGTACTACAAAATGGGAAATTCATACAGATTATTGCCTTTGTAATCTCTATAGATGATGGTGTTCAAATGACAATTTGCAAGTATTTAAAAACAAAACAATGTTTTTCCAATTCTTACAAAGTTTTTCAATAAGTCGAAAGAATTGATTCGCGGAATGTAATACTACCAACAGAAAGTATTGACAGAGTTTGCGTATGTATAAATAATGTCAATAAAATATACGTATGTCCTGTAACTAATTTGTATCACTGTTGATGATTATATGAATAATGTAAAAATGTAAATATTTTTTTTTTTTAAACAAAATGTATATTTCCATACAGTATTTTATAAAATTTAATAAAAAAATTTATGTACATAATTTTGTATTATTAATTGTTGCATTGTCAAGGATTTAATATTACAAAATTGTATTCAGGTAAGTGTATTGAAAATTGAAGCTTTATGGGTACTTATGTTTGTCTTATCATGTTCCTGTTGTATTACATGTTGAAAAAATATTTTACTAAATTTTATATAAACTTGCTACGATTGATGAAGATTACCATGATAATTAAAAGATATGACGTTAATAATGGAATAAATTAAAAGCATACTTGTACTTTTTTTAAATATACTATTTAAATTCGAAAAAATTTCCTTTAGTACGGCCAAAATCTATTTCTAATTTTTAAAAACGCCAAAAAATAAGATTTACTGAAAATTTTTTTTTCTGAAAATTTTTTTTTGTTTGCAAAATTGAATGTAAACAATTTGTTCAAATTTATAAATAAAAAATGAAAGGAAAAGTTTACATGAGAACATTCTAGATCGATTCAAAATCATTAAAAACGACAAAAAAATCTTCCATTCCTAAACCTTTTTTTCGCAGAACTTAGTCTTTTTTCGCAATCTTGGAACTTGGAAAAATTTTTCAAATTCACTTATGCATTGAAAAATAAAAGTTTTCCCAATAAATGTTTTGATCTATTTAGAATCATGAAGAAGGCCGAAAAACTGTATTTCTAAGTTAACTTTTTTTTTGTGGAACTTACACACGAGATCTCACGTGAGATTTTCCAGTAGAGGCACCAGGTACCTCGGAGATCGTTGACATCGCGATATTCGTATTCAGTGACCCCAAAAACCTCCGAGTAGCAGAACTGGATTAATTTCCTTTACATTTACCAAGTTGTTAATTATTCATTGTCTTTTTGCAATGCACTTCTAAAATGCATATTTTTAATACACAAATGTATTTTTCAAAAAGTAATTTATCACTTTAGGTCACAAAGTTTTTGGACGCTCTCACGAATCGAATGCAAAAAACCGCATTAAGATCCAACTTAAACTGAGAGAAAGATATAATTGCCGTAAACATGTACACTCGTTAGGAGCAATGATTGCTAATATATTCGTGTACATCTTACAAATATTTTATACGAAACAAAAACAGTTTGTATGTATACTATAGATTTCTATAGTATACATACAAAATATTGCGGGAAATATCTGTATGTTAATAGTTAACATATGAATTTCATGGCTATCGTGCGTAGTGTTGCGTGCAGATGGCGTTTCTCTCGTACCTCCTAACCTCAAAATCCGTCATCCTCTTTCATACAAAAAATATTCTTGAGGGTTTATTTATCATAAATAATCAATAAATCATTAATAATAGAACGAAAGCAACTGAATATGTTAGAACGAGAAAAGGTATTCGCGCTCTAAACTTTGTAGAAGGTGCAATAAGTGAGCAGACGTTGATAGTGTAAAATACAAGAACCTTGATTGTTTATTTAACTAGGACTAGTAGCACAGGCTTTATATTCTCCCTCTCTAAGGTTTCCAGCGTGTGAGTGTGGAGCCGCCGGTTGTCGGGTGGGGAGACTGCTCTACTCGAATTCAGCCCTCGGTACCAGGAGCTGCTTCCTCCGATGACCTCGGTGGTGGGTGGCTAGAGCCCCCACAGGTACTCCCCCACCAGTGGCGAGTGCGGGCTGCAGGAGAAACGACACGGATCGATGTTGCCTGTTGAGGGGATGTTCCTGGCTCGACTGGTTCGGCTGGTGTAGCGAGGCAGGCGCTGATGTTGGCGCGGCCTGCGCCTGGAGCGGCTGCAAGGCGGGCAGCGTATGCTACCGAGGAGCTGATGGCGGTCCAGGCGGGCTTGCTGATGATGTTGCGGCCTGCGCCTGGAGCAGCAGTGAGGGGGGTTGTTGGCACGCCGAGGGAGGCCCGAGCGGGCCTGCTGCTGGTAGTGCGGCCCGCGCCTGGGGCGGCTGCGCGGCAGACGGCGGTGGCGGCTGGATGACTCGCGTCGGCGCCATCTGGTCATCTGTTTCGAGGATAGCCGGTTTGAGCGAAGCGGTGGAAATGGCCTTGGCAGCGCCGTTGATTTCGATGCGGTAGACCTGGTCGCTCAGGTTGGCTCCGATGATGCTGGATAAAGCTGTGAAGAGTCCCGCCTCGAACTACGCGCCCTGGTCAGTTGTTATGGTGAGGGGTGTGCCGTATACGCAGATCCACCGGTCGAAAAATGCTCTGGCGGTGGTGACTGCCTGTTGATCCGGGATGGGGATGGCTTCAGGCCATCTGGAGAAACGATCTACAATTGTAAGGCAGCATTGTAATCCCGAGTTAAGCGGCAGCTTAATAAGGTCGAGGTGGATGTGATTGAAGCGCGCGTCTGGTACTGTGAAATCTCCCAGGGCCGAGCGATTGTGCCGATGAACCTTTGATTGTTGACATGGAACGCAGCTGCGCGCCCAGCGCGCGACGTCCTTGCGCATGCTTGGCCAGAAGTATTTCTGTGCGGTCTGTCACATAGCCGAGGTAGGTCACCTTTTCCTTGCCAAGACGCACTTATCGAGGTTGACTCTTATATTGGCGACGCGCAAAACCTCGAAGAGTGTTTTGAGATGAGAAAGGTGCTCCTCGGCGTTGTTGGATGCCACGATGATGTCATCTAGGTATGCTCGGGCGAAAGGCAGGTCACGCAGGAGCTGATCCATCGCACGCTGGAGTAACTGTGCAGCGTTGCGCAGACCCATTGACAACATTGTAAACTCGAAGAGCCCAAATGGTGTGATGGCTGTTTTGTGAGCGTCTTCTGGAGCTATCGGGACCTGGTAAAATGCTTTCTTGAGATCAATAACTGAAAATATATTCCCTGTGAGGCTGAGCAGCAAGTCGATGATAGGTAGCGGATAGCGATCTGGGATCGTGCGACTGTTGAGCTGCCTGTAGTCTCCTGTAATCCTATATGTGCCGTCTGATTTGAGAACTAGGCGGAGCGAGCTAGCCCAATTGCTGTCGGAGAGTCGCACGATACCCAGCTCCAGAAGGATCTTGAATTCTGCTTTGGCTGCTTCCAAACGGGGGCCCAGGAGACGACGAGCTTTGGCTGCTGCAGGTGGTCCGTTTGTTTGAATGTGATGATGCGTGTCGAGGCCTGACAGGGCGATTATTGAGCTTCTTGGCGTGGCGAGATCATTATACTGTCGTAGCAGGTCAGCAAAAATACCCTCTGCGACATCTGCGGAGATTACTACTTCGATGGAGTGCACGTCGGCTGGCCGCATGGAGCCATCAGCGTGGAGAGAGGTGTCTGCATCCATGATACGGCGTCGCTGCATATCCACGAGCAGGCCAAAATGAGCGAGGAAGTCTGCGCCTAAAATGGGGTGGCTGACGTCTGCCACAATGAACCTCCAGGCGAAGTGGCGTCGAATCCGCAAGTCCAGGTCCATGCGATGAGATCCGAAGGTATCGATGGAAGTGGCGTTGGCTGCGCTGAGTTTGAGAGGAGCGCACTGGAGAGGTTTCTTGATAAACGAACGAGGCAGCAGGGAGACAGCAGAATCTGTGTCCACGAGGAAGCTGAGTCCCGATTTCTTATCGGTACGTGCAGGCGTTGCTGTTGAGGGGCGCCTACAGCGTCTGCCTGCAGGAGCGGTTGCGCTGCTAGTTTCTCTGGGCTGGATAAACGCAGGGCGGCTTACATTGAGAAGCTTCGCTGCCGAATTGCCGGTGGTACCAGCACCATGCTGGATTGTTTGTTTGAGCGGTTGCTGCCGGTGACTGAGCTCGTGCTGGTTTCGCGCGTGAGGCCGAGCGCGTTCTCGCACGGCCACGCTGCTGCTGTTGTTGTTGCATCTGCTGTTGCTGAAACTGTTGACCGGTTGTGAGCGAAGCTGCGATGGACTGCAGCGTGACTGCCTGCTGCTGTAACATCGCAGTAATCTGGGCGAGGCCAAACCGTAACGAGGCAGCATCTTGCGTTGAGATGGGCGACGCAGTGCCTGAGGAGATGCCGCTCGATGTTGTTGTGTGTGCGGGTGAGCTCGGGCGCGAGACTGCGCTGACCGTGATGCTTGGCGAGACGAGTTCGTCTGCCAAGGTTGCGAGCTCGTCGAGTGATGCTGCTCTGAGCACCCTGCACAAGCGGTTGGCTGGCGATGGCAGCAGGTCGAGCCACTTGCCTCGCAATGTCTCGTCTGTGATGTCCGTGCCAGCGAGACGCCACATGTATCGGAGTATCTGCGAGGGTTTTCGGTCGCCGAGCTGAACTTGGTTTAACAGCTGGTGCAGCTAATGGTCGGCTGAGACGGCGAGGCGCTGCAGGACGGCTGTCTTCAGCGATTCATAGCGACGTTCTGCGGGCGGGGCGAGGATGACATCGGATACCTCCTGTGCCACTTCTGGTGATAGATGGGCGACCAACAGGTTATATTTCTGCGTGTCGCTGCGGATCCGGTGAGAGTCAAATGCTGACTCGGCCTGTGCAAACCAGAGACGGGGATTGAAATTCCAGTAATTAGGGAGTTTGCATCGCGTAACCGTCTCGACGTCGAGCGCGTGATCGTTGTTTATGTTTCGCGGGTCTTGCGGCACCGCATGTCCAGCAGGTGTCGCACGCAGTCCGTCGTTGGCTGCTGCGAGCGAGTTTGGCTGGACTCGATTTTGTTCCAGGACGATGTCCTGCTGGTCGAAAAGGCCGCCCGGGTTCTGGCGTGCTGGAGGCGGGATGTGCTGTATGCTATCGTTGGACGTGTCGTGGATTTGAGTAGTTCAGCGCGCGGCGTGCGCCTGCTCGTGTAGCGGAGCGGGACTCGCTGCGCAGCACTCGGCTGTGCGTTCGGAGCGCTGCAGTGTGGCACGTTGTGCGAGCCTCCTGATGGCGGACTACGGACGGGAGCGGAGCCAGCGGACCGCGCGCGAATGTACGCTTGCTCGACGCTAAGATGGCCGCTCAAAATGGCGGCGAAACGACGCGGCGTGCGGCTCTAGCGGCCTCGATCGCGGCGCGCCTCGGGAGGCGGCGAGAGCGCAGGAGAGAGAGAATATGCGAAAAGAATGTGCCCGGTGGCACCGCGACGACGACCGTGCTACGCACCAGGTCTCGCGGATGAGCGCAGAGCGAAAATGGAGCAACTCGCTGCTTGCGTCTCGTGGCTCGCGCACGACTATGCGAAAGGTATAAGCGACTCGCGGGTCGCGCGAGTTAAGTGTATGTATCACGGAGTGTACGTATAGTTGCAGGTAAGTAATAAAGTAGGATATGGATTTATTCCGTTTATTGTTGCGTCTTTACAGCTTGGAAACCCGACAGAGACTGGCTCGTTGCCGATGCAAGAGCCTTTTAAAAGGTTTGTAACTTTGTTTGTTTAATCTTTCTTCCATTGTTCTCCGTACATGCTCAATGCGTGCTCCGCTGTACGTACCAACGTCCGAAAGCATAAACATCTTATTGTTGCAGGTCCGAGAGCTGAGGCGATCGATACGGCATGTGGAAAGTGATCGATGACAAGCGATGAATAAGCGATGACTAATACGGTTTATATAACTCCTCCATGCCCAAGTTGGATGACGTCCTCGTCAGTTCTTATTTCGGTATGTTGTGGGTCCCTGTTCGGACTCCTGCTTTTACATTTATATTTATAAATAATGAAAATTATCCCAATTATTAGAGTTAGTACAACTATTATAAATGACGTTATTGATGTATGGAATTCGATTCCGAATTTTGTAAATTTTGGTGTCTCCATCATGGGTACTGTCTGTGTCTTTAGCGGCTCGAATCTCCGTTGATAACCCTCAATGATCAATGGTCGAATTTCCGGCACCTTAAATCCTCCGAGATTGTCGTCGACTCGGTGTCCCTGTATCAGCAGATTGTTTCCTCCAAAGATTTTCGTTCCGAAAAATGTGACCTTGTTTCTATTGTTTTCAACTTTTATCTGATAATTACTGGATACCAGTATCAAATTGTTTTCGAGTGTATATACCAATGCCAGAGGTGAATTTGTAGAAATTATTATTACGTTTGCGTCTTCTGCGAGGATTTGATAGCATATGTAGTCATTCCGATAAATTAATTGACATCTTCTTGAGAATAATTTTATTATTGAGCCATCTAGCTTCTACGGTATAGTTATGATCTCTGTTTAATTATTTTGATTAATTACAGCAAGTCTTTGAAAAAGGGAGAATTCGATGGAATTAAGGATGGGAATTTTTATGGTGTAAATTATGGAATCATGGATAGTTACGACTGATCCCTGAGCAAATCGAAAGTCTAACAAATTATGGTAATGTGATATTAATTATTTTTGAGAATAAAGTTCCAATAGATGTGTCTTGATACTTAGTATTTGTTCGTGGATTAATATTTCTAAATTAAATTTTTCATCGATGAAAACAAATGATCTTTCTATCTTTCCCAGTAGATTTAAAAAAAGGTTGCTCCTGCACAATAAGAGTTACAACCGTTTCAATTAATTCAAATCGCGTATTTTGATCGTTAAGAGTTTTCATAAGATTCCGTAAATTTTTGTTAATTATTTCTGTCTTTTATATAATTCGTCATAGAATGGTAAAATTTCATTTTTTCGTATTTCATTATATTCTTCTGTTATATCGGCTCCGAGTTCGATGACGTGCTTATGCAGTTCCTCATACGATCCATACAGTAGAGTAAATGGTGCAAAATTTGTCGATGAATGAATGCTCTGATTGTATATTAGGATTGCCGTAGTCATATGCTTATTGCTTCCCGAGGATTTTTATCAACTAAAATACTTTAAACACAGCTGAGTTAAATTCGCTTCCATTATCTGTAGTAATTTTATCTGGGAAATTGTGATGTGATGTAAAATGCCTCAGTTTGTTCAATACTGTTATAGCATTTCCATCTGATAGATGATAGGCTTGAGCGTATTTTGAAAATATGTCGATAATTGTTAAAAACCTTTCTTTTCCAACATGAAAAACGTCCATATGTATGTGCTGTAAGGGCCTATTAGCGATAATGGGTCCATACTTTCCTGTCTCGTAAGACTTTCTCTCATATTTATGTTCCAAGCATAGCTCGCATTGATTAATATAATTTTGTACGAGCTTATCCATATTTAAAGTATATAACTTTTTCTTAAAGTGGGCTATTGTTTCTTGAATTCCGTTATGAGTTTTATTATGATATTCTTCAAGTTTCTTCAAAAAATTATTTTTGCCTACTACGGGTGTATAGGTGCTTGTTTTAATTAACTTTAGTTTTTCATTAAAATGTTTAAGCAATACCTTGTAAGTGATAATTTCCAAATCATCAATTGTAAAGTAAATTCCGTATTGTTTGTCTGAGTTTACATTTTCGTTTAGAAACTTTAACAATTGTGTCTCGGCTTCATCCTTATTAATCTTTATCATATACTGAATCTTGAGTTTATCTTTATTTATTTTCACATCGTAGTCTCTTCCTGATTTTATTATTATACTATAATTAAATGCATGAATATTTTTGTCTGTTATAGGCAGTGAAAATACTGGATCTTCTATAGCAGTGTGAACTGTTTCTAGGTCATCGACGGGATCCTCATCCACTTCTTCAATTCGGCATGCTGTTATATCTGAGGCCTGAGGAATCATTGAGAGTGAGTCATCATTTTCTTCCTGATTATTAATTTCTATTCTGCTTAAGGCGTCAGCCACATAATTTTCATTTCCTTTCTTGTATTTAATCTCATAATCATATTCTTCTAATTTTATTTTCCATCTAATCAAACGTGAATTCGGCGTTTTCAAAGACCAGAGCCAATTTAATGGTTTATGATCTGTTTCGATTATAAATTTTCTTTCGTATATATATGGCCTAAAATGTCGACACGCTTCGACTATGGCTAGCAGCTCTTTTTCGATGGTCGAATAGTTTTGCTCAGCTGAATTGAGAGTTCGTGAAAAACATGATATGTCTTGTGATAGAACGGCTCCAATAGCGACATTTGACGCATCAGTTGTGACTGTAAATATTTTTGTAAAATTTGGATAAGCTAGTATTGGTGCATTGACAATCAATTCTTTAAGTCTATTGAATGCTTCCATATATATTGTCTATCCTTTATATTTATCTTTTCTTCCTTTTTAGGCGCTTTCGACAGTGGTTTTGATATTTTAGCGTAATTTTTTTATGAATTTTCTATAAAATCCTGTTAATCCTAGAAATGCTTTAATTTCTTTTTGTGTTTTTGGGATGGGATATTTTACAATGGCTTTGATTTTATCCGGGTTTGGTTTAATCCCTCCTGGCGTAATTATATGTCCCAAAAAAGGTACTTCTTTCCTTAAAAATTCACTTTTATCCAATTGCACTTTCAAACCGTATTCTCGAAGTTCTTCAAATACTAATTTTAGATGTTGCAGATGTTTTTGAAGAGATTTTGAAAATATGACTTTGTCATCCATATATACGAAACAAAATTTGTGTAAATATTTTCTGAGAATTTTGTCCATCAATCGCTGAAATGTAGTTGGTGCATTCTTTAAACCAAAGGGCATACGACAGTACTCATAATATCCATTTTCCACGGTGAAGGCTGTTTTCTCCACAGAATTTTTGTCAACTGGTATTTGATGAAATCCCTGTGCTAAATCTAATGTAGTAAAATATGTGCACTTTCCCAAATTTTCTAAAATATCATCCATCCTTGGTAAGGGGTATTTGTCTTCAATAGTTTTATCATTCAACTTACGATAATCAATAACCATTCTCCATTTCTTGTTGCCACTTGCATCTTGCTTCTTGGGTACTATCCAGACAGATGATGAATAAGGTGAATTACTTGATTGAATGATTTCGTCATTTAATAATTTTCTCTCTTGATCTTGAATAACTTCTTTCAGATGATATGGATATTTATAACTTTTGACATAAATCGGATTTTAGTCTTTTGTCCTTATTTTATGTGTGATTGCATTTGTGGCTGTTAACTTTTCACGCTCATTATAGAAACAGTCCCTAAATTTCTGACACAAAGCTATAATTTTCTCTTTTTCCTCCTCATTCATGTGCTCCGTTCGGATTCGCACTTTTGTTTCCTGATGATTGCTCAATATAACCATTTTACATTTATCCGGCATATTATTTAAATAGTTAATTTCAAATTTCGGTGTGCTAAATATTTGAGTTCTATAATTAATATTTGCTTTTAAATTTTGTAGGTCTTTGTGACCTATTAGACAATCATATGTAGAATGCCAAGGGGCAATTAAAAATGTAATTGGTGTATTATCACCTAACTTTTGCAAAATTGGAAAGGTGAGTGCATGTGTTCCCTGCGTTGTTTTATGTACAGATTTAATTTCGAATTTATATGGAAAAACATAATTTGAAAATAAATCGTAGGCTACTTCTGGGTTAATAATCGATGACGATGCTCCCGAATCTATTAGTATCTTAAGCGATAGATTTGTGGTTATTATGTGTGGTAGTTCAGGTGAACTGCCTATTTTATTTAAATTTACTATGTTTCCTCGATTGGATCGGAATCCTGTTGAAAATTTTCATTTTCTGAATTTTCTTGATTTTCATAACTGTCGTTATTTATATTAGTATCGTCTTGCTCTCCGTTATAAACGTCTTCCTCCGGTTGCTGCTCTTCTTGATAATGCAACTCCTCGGAAATGAAATTCGGTGGTCCGGTACTCCTAAAGAATTTATTTTGAGGGGCAAAATTGTTTGACCGGTTGTTTTGATTATTATTTGACCGATTGGTGTTTCTGGTATTAATCGACATAGGTGTCGGTTGATTCTGCTGAATATGTCGTCCGAAATTATTTGCAAATGTCGGTACAAAATTATTTTGTGCAGTTGCGGGTCTAGGTACAAATGAAAATGGACTTTTATTCGATCCGAAGGCATTGAACGGTCTGTTATTTCTTTGATTTGTCAACGGGTTTGTACCTTTTGAATTATTATTATTTGCATTGTTAGTTTTTGGTTTATTATCACGTTGTCTCGCGAAATTTAAACATGCAGGTTGTTGTTCATGATTGTCAAGCTTCCTGCACTGTATCAGACAAGCTTCTATATCCTCTAATTCAAAATGCGTAAGATGTGTGTGATAAGGTTCTTTTATACCGTTTATAAACGTATTCTTTGCTACGTTTTCATAAAATCCAATCTTCATGTTTATCAAGCCACGATCTTGATTGTTTAAGTGAATATGCTCTTTTAATTTATTTAAACGATTCATGATCTCATCAGCATATTTTTCATAGTTTTGATTCGATAGTTGAAAACAAGAGCTAAGTTTATTAAATAGTAAGTCCTCCGAGCTAGGATCACTATATCTGTTTATTAGTAGATTTTTACACTCGTTCCATGTTGCTGGATTATTCGCGACTATTAAATTCAAAGCTTCTCCGCGAATTTTTGACTTAATTAACGCAAATAATGCCGTATTTAATGCTTCTTCTGTAGTGACTAAATTTTCAACAAATCTATCACATGTTTGGAGAAAGTGAGAGAGGAGCTTTGTTCCTCCTTCGTAAATTGGTATCGCATCGCGCCATATTTTTTTTTCTTTATCGTCGCGCCATATAGTTAGCCTTAATTTAAATTGCTCCACTGAGATTCGATTTGCGGCTTGAGCCATTTTGATTTTAGATCATTCGTATTTAAGGATGGGGTAAAAATAGGAGAATAAGGAATTTCAAAGACTTACTTTCTTCTTTGATGATTCCAGGTGAATCTCTGCTTGAAGGTGGGCCTCAAACTTGACGTTCCAAAAATACTGCGACAAAGGGGTTGAAACACCAGCTACTTCCTCTCTGATGATTTTGGTCACGAGATTCGGGGAGAATCTTGATTCGGCAGCCTCGCAGTATCCTGTCCGCAGCGCCAGTTAAGTGTACGTATCACGGAGTGTACGTATAGTTGCAGGTAAGTAATAAAGTAGGATATGGATTTTATCACGTTTATTGTTGCGTCTTTACAGCTTGGAACCCGACAGAGATTGGCTCGTTGCCGATGCAAGAGCCTTTTAAAAGGTTTGTAACTTTGTTTGTTTAATCTTTCTTCCATTGTTCTCCGTGCATGCTCAATGCGTGCTCCGCTGTACGTACCAACGTCCGAAAGCATAAACATCTTCCGGTCTCAGGTCCGAGAGCTGAGGCGATCGATACGGCATGTGGAAAGTGATCGACGACAAGCGATGAATAAGCGACGACTAATACGGTTTATATAACTCGCGCGGCTTGATAAAGATTTTTCGGGAGTACCTGGTGTTCGCTGAGCTTACTGCGCTGTAGCGACGATGATGTGTGTTGCGCTCCGCCTGATGGCGACGGCGTTGGCGTAAACCCTGGGCGTACAGTGGTGGTTGCGCTGCGTAGCTGTTAGCGCGGTCCCGGCGGCTGGCTGTAGATGGGCTGCGGCACGGGACGAACGGCTCGAACAGTATGAAAACGCCAGAGAGTGAGAGAGATGCGGAGCTTCATTCCGGCTCTCGAGGCTGTTGCTGGTGTTGCTGCTCATTGCTGGTAGTTGCTGGTTATTGCTGCTAGTTGCTGAGCGTTGCTGGTGATGACCAGTCACCGCGAGACGCTGTGCTTCGAGCTGTGTAGCTGCGATCACCGCTCGCCTGTTGCTTCTTGTAGGACTCGGCGCCGGGCTGTAGAGAGGCTCCGACGTACGAGTGTGCTCCGTAGAGGCGTTTTTTCCTTTTTTTTTTTGGTTGCTGTCTGTTGAATTGAAGCTCGAGGCGGGGCTGTAGAAGGGCTTCCAACGCTCGAGGTTGTTGCTGCTCGTTGCTGGACGAGGGACGCCGTTGATGGGAAGATGGCTGAGTCCAGCGATCTGATGTCCTTGAGAAATCACGTCGAGGTCACCACTGTTAGAACGAGAAAAGGTATTCGCGCTCTAAACTTTGTAGAAGGAAGTCAGAAAGGTGCAATAAGTGAGCAGACGTCGATAGTGTAAAATACAAAAACTCTCGATTGTTTATTGAACTAGGACTAGTAGCACAGGCTTTGTATTCTCTCTCTCTCTCTCTCTCTCTCTCTCTCTCTCTCTCTCTCTCTCTTTCTCTAAGGTTTCCAGCGTGTAGCTTCTTCGAGCGCCGAGCGAATTCTGTCTAGCGTCGAAGCTCGAGTGTCTCTCGCTTCGCCACCCATCGTGGCGGTTGGCCGGTGGCGCCTCGGAGACGCCGGTGGTCGGGTGGGGAGACTGCTCTACTCGAATTCAGCCCTCAGCACCAGGAGCTGCTTCCTCCGATGACCTCGGTAGTGGGTGGCTTGAGCCCCCACAAATATACCTAAGAAAGCATGCAAAGTGCCTTTGGAATGATATAATGTCAAAATTCAGATTGGGTCTAAAAACCAGATCTGATGGTTCTAGAGATAAAACAATGAGTGTGATTTCAACTGATTCAGCAGCCTCTGGCATTTCCAAAAAGGTATATATCAACTAGTTTATCACTATTAGTTCAAACGTTACTGGAAAAATTCAGTAGTGTGTTAAACATCATATCGTAATCATTAATTTTTCAGATTTGAATTTTTTTTTCAATAACAGTTGGAATCACACTCATCATTTTATCTCTAGAACTATCAGATCTGGTATTTAGACCCAAAAGGACGATGAAAAACAAAATTTTTAAATTTGACATTATATCACTGGAAGTTTCTCAGCATTAATAAAACTCATATAAGTGTGTTTTCTGATAATTTTGATCTGATTACCTCATAAAGTCTATGAAAAATCGTAAAGGGCAGCCATATGTTAACTATTAACATACAGCTATTTGACATATAACATAGCTACGTTAACTATTAACAGACATATTATTGGCTCAAATCGAACATGCCTACGTTAACTGTTAACATATATGTTTGCTGCAATGTTTCTTTTCTCTCAGTGTACTGTTTAAAAAATCGACAGTTAAGCCGTTTTCAGTGCTTTATTTCCTTGACAGAAAATATAGGTTATGGTTTCACGGGATTTATTTTTTACGTGAATATGAAGAAAATTATTATTCCTACAGTTCTAAACAATCCTTTAAATCGTAAATTATTATTATAACATATTTAAATCCATTTAAAAAGAATAAAAAGCCTTATATTTATTACTTTTATTTGTTCTCGATATTCTACCGAGAACGACGTGCAAAATTGATGTGACCAGTATAGGGTTTCCAGGTAGATCAACCAGACAGAATCTACTGATAGTGTTCATTTCTAGACGAATTCTGCTAGAAAACCCGGCAACGTTCCTACCAGGGATGGTCCCGTGAAATTTTAAACTTTTAGAAAGTTTAAAAGTATAAAGTCAAACTTTTTCTAAGGTTTAAAAACTTATTTAAAAAGTTATTTTTGAACTTTTGAAACAGTCTCATTAAATTTTATACTTTTGGAAAGTTAAACATGATCAATTTTAACTTTTGGAAAGTTTTAAATTGTCAATCTAATCTTTTTCAGAAGTTTAGATTTTCTTCTTTACACTTTTAAAATATTTTCATGCGATACCAAAGTATAAAATCATCAATTTAAACTTTTTTAAAATACAAATCTAAGGAGTAATTCTATTCCTAAAGTATAAACTGATTTATTTATACTTTCTAACGTCAATTTTTCTACTTTGGGGTTTAGAGTGTATGAACAGCAGATCGCATCTACCGACCAATCGTCTGGATGCTTAGTATGCAACGAGCATAGCGCTCTCGAAAGGTTATCCGGAGGACTATCCCTCTCTCCAAGTAGTATATCAGATTGCGATCTTCAGAACATTATGCATAAATATATGAATGATTCTCTTCTTTAATTCAAGTCTTTTCAACCTGATTTCATCTACCTCGCACCCCCTCGTCTTTCTCTTTCATGGGCAGGACTGCGGATCCCAGCCTTGTCTGAGCCGGTACTAACTAGATGTGGAAGTGAGATAGTGGTTCTTCCCGAAGCATCTACTAATTGCGTAGACCATTGATCATTACCCGTAGTGTCGGATGATCCTTGGTCATTAACTACATTCATCGGGTGTGCTTTTATCTTCTCTAATAACTACTCGGGCACAGAACTCACAGGCGGTTCGCGGCTAACATAGACCGGACCGTTTCAAGCTTCTTTTGGGCGGACTTTGTCCACTGTCAGACGTTTTCCAATTAATTGCAGAAATTGCTGATCTAGCTCCTCCTTTGCCTTGTCAATTTTCTTCCCCGTGTCAGCCATCCTTTCTTTAGAGCGTGAATGCGTCTTACGCATTTGGCTGTGCTCTCTGGTTTGCGAGTTTTGCGGCATCCTCTCCCTAGAGAGTGTACGCCCCCTGCGAATTTGACTGCGCTCTCTGGTGCATGAGTTTCGCAGCGTTCTCTCCTCAAAGCGTGTAGGCCGTCTGCAAGTTTGACTGCGCCCTCTGGTGGATGAATTGCGAGACTCCACTGATCGCGATCGTGTGTATTGCTTGCCGTTGCGGTGCGCATCAGGCGATCTGTTCCTCGAACGCGACTCTAATGAGCGTTGTGAAATTCTGGCTCTGAATGTTTTTGCGGAACTTTCTGATTTCCCTCTTAAGCGTATCGACCTTCGCCGATCTCTGTTTCTCTCCTCCCTGTCGAGTCTTCTTGCGTGATTGTGGTCGTCTGTTTCGATCATGCTCCTTCACTGATTCGGTGCTTGTACTTGATTACGACGAGTAACCTGCGATATTAACAATATTATGTGGTTTATGTTCTCATCCAATTTTTCTATGTATGTTTATAGTAGGGAAAAACCCCGAACACAGATAGTCGAACTATCGAAGCGAGAGCCTGGCCCACGCTTTGTTAGTCTGAGATGCCATGTTTGCCGCTTACAGATATTACGAGCCTGGCTCGCTCTTTGTTAATTTCGGACGCCATATTTGCCGCCTGACGGCCGTCCTTTATCATTGTATCTCGAGGCCTAGCCTCCGAGTACCAAGTCCGCAAGATCTCTAATTTTGCGGAGCGAATTGACCTGGCCAATTCTTTTGGCTGCGCTTGCTAGAGATTGATATAAAATGCCCTGGTGCTGCCTTATTTGAGCATCAGTATCTGTAAGAACATGATCCTGTTAAACGTAAGTGATGATTGTTTCGGTGGCGATGTCTCCGTTTTTTCTTGTTCCTCTTGAGCTTCCTTTCAATATGTTTAAGGGAATGTCGTCCCAAAAAAAAACTGTTTTTCTATTACATAAAACTTGTTGAATAAAGTTTGCAAATGAAAAACCGAGTCTGTAGCGCCTAGTGTTAAGTTTAATAAATCGTTCTATCGAAAGAAAATTTTGATCGGAATTTCTGTTTTTCTAGAAGTTTGGAAATACAAAATACCTTGTGGCGGATTTGCGAAGCTTTTGGGACGACATTCCGTCAAGTTGCCTTTTAACTGAATTGTCACTGTCTTCATTGGATGAATCTTCACGATGTTGTTTAGCCATTTTCCCTCTAATCTGAAGTGGCGCGTGTGGTCTCACCGGCATAAAGATAGAGAATGACGGTCGCGGGGAGCGGTAGGTCAGGGAATAGAGCGCCAGAGGTCGTTAACAACATTTTATGCTATAAAAATTGTGGCACAATCGGCACAGAGTGGGGCATTACCAACCCGATTAGCATTAGAAATTTTATAAAAATTGTAATGAATTCTTAGTGAATGCTTTTTTTCAATTAGTATTTTCATAGAATTCTTAATGATAGCTTCAGGTTTTAACGAATGTGCGCTTCAGAAGCATTCATAAAGAATAGGGAACAGATATGGTTTTGCTATATACATATAAATACTTATATATAGTAGGAAATAGCATAAGAATACGTTATGTATCAATTTTTTGCTGATTTAGTACCTCCAGGCCCTAATATTATTAATTAAAAATTCATATTTTTGAGTAGTTTTTAAAACGGCAGCTCTATAATATGGCGGCTCAGAATTACAGTCATCATGAATCTATTTTGATTTTGAAGCATTATCTCTTAACTCTATTATGATTTTTGAGAAAACAATAAGGTTATTTTATGTATTAACATTTACATGCGTTTATACATCTATATATTTTTTCATCCTTCCCGCCGCCATATTGATCACGTGAGCTCTCAATCGTTTAAACGTATCATTAGCAAACCAAATTTTCAAAACCATATTACTTAACAAATATGGCAGTAAAAATCATAACTTTTGTACTTTTGTGTAAGATTTATTCTTAACTTTATTTTAAAAAAGGTTTTAAAAATCATGTCTGTTCCCTATTATTATGTTTTAAATGAAATTTCGCAGCAGGTGCTCTGATGCTAAAACAGAAGTCATACAGTAATCACTAAGTATTTTTCAGTATTTAACATGGATTAGTTGTTACCCCCAAAGAAATCATAAAACATTCATAAAGTTATCATAAATAATTCTTGCTTTTAGAGAATTTAATTTTCGTTAAAACTTAAGTGATCACGAGGAAGAGGCTCGAAATTCAATTATACATTTATGTCATATATCTATATCATACATTTATATTGTGATGAGACACGAGTCTCGCACATGTAAATACGTGTGAAGGCGGCCGCAATAGATGCGCGCGCGCAACGAACGACAGGCGAATCCGCACGACACGGATTGAGCGCGCGCGCAACATCCGCAGGGCGAGTCCGCACTAGCATGGAGCGCGGCAGCCGGCGCACGCGGTGTACCGTGAACGCACCTATACACATCCGCGCCGCGCACCTTTATAAGGCGGATCGCGCGGTGCAACGGGCAGTTCTACTCGAGCTCCACTCCGGGTAGTATCGTGCGCACACGTTACTACAAGGAAAAGCGAGAGATAGACCTACGCCGACAAAATCCGAAACTCCGAATGGCCATCGTGAGCACACGAGGCAACCCGGAACATCCGAAAGACAACGAGCCTCGTCTACGTGAGCACACGTGGGCGACACCCGGTGCCACCGTAAAATCCTAATCTACATTCCGACACATTGCAGCCTCCCTCTGCCACTGTGAGCCCACAGGGTTAATGGAGTAACAATAGTTCTGCCGGCGATTCACTTGGTCGTGCGCTCACGTCCTGGTGAAACAAAGGTAAATTCCTAACCAACAAAGCCAGCCTTACGCCGACATCTCACGACTCGCTTTATCTCTGTGTGCACACAGGATAAAGAGAAGAACGAGATGAGCGACGAAGATTTATGAAGCCGTGCGCTCACGACTTCACAAATCCGAGGGATAACCTCAAAACACCGTGACACTATCCCGGCCATTACTGTGCGCACACAGAATTGTCGGAATCGTTGTTACACGACACATTCGATTCGACGAAGCCGTGCGCATACGACTCTACCGTACTGAATGAACTCCTAACCTCAAAATCCGCCAGCGACCCGCCATACCGCCACCGAACCGATACACCGCAGCCGCGTACACCGAATCATTCTTGTAACGAAATCGCGTATATATTCTTGTAAATTGTCAACCGCGTTAGTTTAAACAATTCTACTTGTAAAGGCGAAGTATTTTTAACAAGACGCATAATTGATTTCTGTTTCCGCCGGGATTTAACAACTGATTCCAAATCCTATTGTTTAACTAAGAATGTTATTGTTGAGAATATAAAAACAGACTCTTTTTTGCTCCTTTCCCCTATCCAGATCCTGGAATCGACTGACTATCCGGTCTCTTGGGGAAAGTTAAACCGTTACAATATCATACACACCATACACCTATATCATACATTCATATCATACATCCATATACCGCGAGCGCGATTATTCCAGCGTCGCGGCGAGTCGCAAAGTTGTTGGCGACTCGCGTATTATTATTATTTTTATATTTGTAAATTCACGGTTTTGATGTGCTAGTAAAATATAACCTAGTCTTATTATTTTACGTGCTTTTTCGTCATTTCTAAACTTTGCTCGTTTACTTCCGATTCCTGTTCCTTCATGCGAATACCGCTGCCTCCGCGGTTATTTATTAGTATCCAACGCAACTGAGCAGCCGAGCACGCGCCAGGCGGCGCGTAGACCCAGCAAAACAAAGGCAGCTGAGACAGCTGCATGCAACGGAGGTGTTTTGCAGGTGTAGAGGAGTCCTCCGCCGCATCGAGGGAACGCGATCCATTCGTTTAGCGCATTATTCGTTGATCAGATTTACACCTCGTTACATTGGCGCCCAACGTGGGGCGCCATGTAACGGGGTGAGACTTTGACATGAGAGGAAAAATCACAAAAGAAGACGCCGGAATCGAGAATCGATCTGGCGCTCCCAAGATCTCTCAGCGCGCGTGCTACCACTTGAGCCAATGCCACCATATTTCGTCACTCTCTATCCTGCCTCGATTACCGGCGTGGCAAGGGACGTTGTTCCTCGTTACAAGTCATACATTATTATAGTAATATTACTGTTACGTCGTACGACGTATGCTTACTATTAGTAATATTTCTTTATGATTTTAACAATCAGATATGGCCTAAATTAAATAAAAACTGCTTAATCTCGATTTTCCAATGCGTCAGTGTCGCTTATGAGTTGAGTTTGCAAATGCAAAATAATCACTTTTGTAATATGATTTCGATTTACCTTGCGAAACAAATGACCGAATTTTAGAAAGATGCGAAGTTTTAAATAAGCCTTGTACGATTTTCATCGACAGTTTTTCGTCGTCAGTCACGAGCTCCGTATCGCGCCGGTCCGACAATCGGTGACAATTATTTTAAAACTTAAAGCCGCCTAGCGGCAATTATATATTTCTTACAAAGTCTAAATATACAGATTTTATAAACTACAAGTCTTAGCTCTTTTAAATTAAGTGAGAATATTAATTTACATTGAAACGATATTTATTATTTACTTTCACTTCTAAAAATTATTTGAATAAACGATCGGTTTACCGTAAAAGAGATCTTGTGAGCTATATTCATTTACGAGAAAATCCAAACTACCCAGTACGAGTCTACAGCTGCAATCTACTCAACTAGTACCAGGTTCAACGTAAAGGTAAGTTTCACATTTATTTTACTAACAGTGAGAGTGTTAGGCGCGAATTAACAATTTCTTACAGCCTCGCCACTAGACATATCATTATTACGTTCCATCATTACATCTATTCAATTTAGGATAGTCAGGACATAACATTACAATATTATTTTATTCATAATATAACAAACACAGAATTGTTGGGATCAATTAAGTTCTGAATCAAATAATAACTAACTAAAAACTTAAATAATATATTGATTAGATACAAACCATTCTTGTGTACTTACTACGTATCTTACCATGCCTGTTTCATAAATATTAAACTGAGCCCATCATTGAACATAACAATTTTGAGTTTGTGTTGTATTATGTTTGCAAAAATATTGTTTAAACTCGACTTACTTTGATTAATCTCACTTTATTTTTAATAGTAATTTCGTTTTAATTGGCATACGTACATACTATTATATAACATTTGTAACTCATTACACATTATCTTATTAATATGCACAGAAAAATAATCAAACTCGCGCAACCTTTTAATTTTTTGTGTATATCATTATAACATCATTTACTTTAAATTTTCCTTGGAGCTATGAAGATTTATACCTAACATCAACCGAGCGACTTTAGGAGTGAGGTGACACTGCTAGTATTATATTAAAGTGCTTACCTGTGTGCCGTGAAGCCATTTACATCTTTTCTCAATAACTTAACATCTAGAACTTACCCTGACACCTGGACATCATGTATGAGGCGGATATAATTTTGATCCTTAGAATTGGTGGGCCTTATAATTTTTGGGCCTAGACAATTTTGGGCCTTAACATTTTTGGGTCTTAAAATTTTTAACCTTAATATTTTTGGGCTTCAAAATTTAAATTTTCCTGTGTGCCGTAAAGCCATTTACATCTTTTTTTAATAACTGACACATTTTATTAGTTTATTTTTAACTAGCACGATTCACCTCACTCCTAACGTCGCTCGGTTAAAATATATATTGCAATAGTGATAAAATTCAAGTTTTGTTAAAATCTTTTTTCCTAATGTCAATTCCTAACAGGGGTGGGGGGGGGGGAATTTTAAATAAAAAAGATTTGAAACACGAAAATTTTGCATTGATTTATAATGAAAGGTGAAATTTTGAAACTGGAAATATTAAAAAACTATGACAGTCAAAAAGATAAATTTTAAATTCTAAATTTGAAATTAAAATACTCTAAACTCTTCTTATTGTATATTTTCTAATATTGCAATTGAACATTTCCGTTTTAGAAATTGTTTGATTTGAAAATGAAAATGAAAAATAGATTATTTGCTGTTGTACGACAATTTATGATGCATTTGATACTATAGATGTACTTATTTTATAAGAACTTGGAAATTATTCTAATTCTAAAAGTCAATTAAATGATATCCATATACTTGAATTCAACAATATCTTAAAATTTTACTCGATTTTTCATATGCAATTTGCAGTTAATTTTCAGAGATTGTCTAATATTCAACCTATTGATAGGCATAAAGAATATATTCAAATACTTTTTCTGATTTAAGTCCAGACACTGGATTTGTTTGTGGTACAAAGACAATGTTATATAAATTTTTGATAGTATTAACAAAAAATGTCTTGATGATGATCATACAATTTTTATTGATATGCTGTTTTCAAATAAAGATAATTCACGCATATCTTTTGAACAAATTCAGTATCAGACTAATTATTGTATTTAATATTTGCCTGTGCAATGTTTAATTTGATATTTGTAAAATGCGAGAAAATTTTATTAGAATGTGTGATACAACTCAATATCTTTATTTTTTCAAATATCAAAAGATTATAAAAATAAAATTTATTTTGAAACAATTGCTGAAATTTCAATTATAAGAAACGTTACTCACGCAATAAAATTTGTTGAATTTTAATTTAATTTTGATAAAATTAATATTGAGGAACTTGAGGTAATATATACAGCAATCAATTATTAACTCTTTTAGAAGCCGACACAAAGAAAAAGTAACTGCTAAAAATCAATCAAATAATAATATATATAATAAAATAATAAGTTTATATAATAAAAGAACTAATAATTGTATTCATCATTTTGAAAGAATCATACCGATAGATGTGGATAACAATGACATTGTTGTAACGAGGTGCGAAATCGGGTAGATTCGCGCATCGTTGAAACGCGACGTTGCGCAAGCGCGAGGCAAGATTCGGGGCCTTGAGTATAAGTCGCGGTCCGTCGGACAGACGAACGCGTCAGCTCTCGTGTGTGAGACTGACCAAATCGAGCGACGACCGATAGCGTGCAAGAGGGTCGCCAGAAGAAGACGTCCCTGCCAACTTATGCTTCCATAGGGAAGGACGACTTGGCCTGTCGATCAGCGACTGAACGAGAGGACGTCGGCTCCTGCGAGCGAGCCAACGACACCACTGGCGCAGAGTGTGTGTGTTAGTGGATGGTGCGCGCCTACCGAGAACGGCGACAGCGAGTAAATAGGGCTGAGCCCTTTTTTTTGTATCGCGTCAGCATTATCAGCGGTGATAGCTTCGCGACTTGGTGCAGCGGCACCGAGTAGCGGCCTTCTCGTCAGGCCCGGATTACGATATGAAGCGCCCCTACGTCAACAAGAGGTCCACCGCCCACTTAAGGAATTCAAAATCACAAAAAATACACTTTATCAGAAAAATTTTATTTTCGAAAATAAATTGAGCGCCAATTATTAATTTTTATTTTCACTTCAATAATACCATTTTAAATAATAAACCATCAATCCCAAATTCTCATAATACATGGTAAATATTTATATAAATAAAACCTATCTACCTATCCAGCAAGTTTTGCAAAATTATTCACATTTTAAAATAAATTAGTTTTTTTTTTTAAATTTATTACCGTAATACATTAAAAATTCTGTTGCAACGCCGGTACCCTAAGCGGGTCATGGGCGTAGTCGTCCAGAGCGGACGGGTGGGTGCCTATCACCACTACACAGCGCGTCCTCAGGTTGCAGATAGAGGAACGGCCCCTGAGAAGGAGGTTAACTGCGAATAAATCGAATAAGCAGCCGTGGACAGCCGATAGGCCCAGGCGTGGGTGTGATGAGCCCACACTGGCAAACGCATTCATCTAGAAACACTACGCAAGCACCACCACAACAACGAACACTCAACAATATTTCCTAGTTGCACTTTCTCTTTCTACCTCACTATGTCTATATTCTATCTCTTTTAGCACACATTACAAAAATCCTGCTGTCGTGGAGGATGCGGGAGCGATAACAACTGCCCCGAAAGGGGATGTGTAGAATGATTCGCCACCTGGTCTTACGCGGTAACGAAGTCAGCGAAGGCGCGCTGCCTTGCAGGGGGGCGTTAGGATACGAGAATGATTCCGTAGTGTGTCCGATGATGAGTTGGCTCCGTTGGAAACGATAGGACCGTAGAAGAGTACCACGAAATAAGAAAGCAAGTGGGTGTGATTTACAGAAACAAAAAGCGCGAGTACCAAAAGAGCGAGATTAGAAAAATAGAAACTAACCGTAAGGAAAATAACCCGCGCGAGATGTACAAAGGAATCGACGCTATTAGGAAGGGTTTCCAGAGTAGATTGCAATTAATGAAAGATGAGGGCGGGAATCTCGTTACAAGCGAAAATGAACTGCTAAAGCTGTGAAAAGGATATTTTGATAAGTTACTAAACGTACATGAAAACTGCGAGGAAACGGGAGATGAAATCCACACTGCTGAACTCCATATGGAAGAACCGACCTACAAAGAAGTAGAAGCCGCGATCAAAAAACTAAAAAACAATAAGGCCGCGGGAAACGATTCTATACCAGCTGAACTACTTAAATATGCGGGCACCGCGCTTACATTCAGAATTTTTGAACTAGTATGTGCTATTTGGAAAAATGAAACGATACCGGAAAACTGGAAAGAATCCATCATCATACCGATTTTCAAAAAGGGAGATAAGACAGATTGCAATAACTACCGGGGAATTTCACTTTTAGCTACTTGCTACAAAGTTCTATCAAACGTAATACAGGCCAGACTCACGCCCTTCGCGGAAGATATAATAGGAGAGTATCAGTGTGGATTCCGGCGTAACAGGTCGACGAGCGATCAAATGTTTACTATAAGACAGTTGTTAGAGAAAAAATGGGAACATTGTTAAACAATACACCAACTATTTATAGACTTTAAAAAAGCGTACGACTCTATCAAACGAAGCAAAATGTATCAAATCCTTGTGCTCCTCGGAGTACCAAAAAAACTCGTGAAATTAATTCAAATATGTCTGAACGGAAGCACGGGAAAGGTCCGAGTAGGCGGTAACGTATCTGAATCATTCATGATACGCGACGGTTTGAAACAAGGTGACGGTCTTTCTACGGTACTCTTTAACTTAACGCTAGAATATGTTGTTAGAAAAATGCAGACTAGCGGGCTAGGTGCAACCCTTAACGGAAAAACACAAATTCTGAGATATGCGGATGACTTGGACATACTGGGGGATAACGGTACAGCGGTAGCGAGAAATGCGGAAATTCTCATAAATGCGGCTGAGGACACGGGGCTAGAGGTGAGCGAATCGAAAACGAAATATATGATCATGGACAAACTGGGCATTTGAGAAGGTGAGGGTGATCTTAGAGTCGGAATTATACTTTCGAAAAGGTTAGCGAATTCAGATATTTAGGCACAACCGTAAATGATCGAAACGAAATTAAAGCCGAGATTAACAAGAGACTTCATTCGGGTAATGCCTGCTTCTACGCCGTGAATAGATTACTAAAATCAAAACTGCTGTCTAGAAATGTAAAAGTAAGGATATATAGGACTATAATAATGCGGGTAATTTTGTACGGGTGCGAAACCTGGGCGCTAACTAAAGCGGAAGAAAACCGTTTTAGGGTGTTCGAAAATAAGGTTCTGCGGAAAATATACGGGCCAAAGAAAGATGAAGAAACCGGGGAGTGGAGGAATCTGCACAATGACGAGCTACACAATTTATACTCGTCACCGAATATAAACAGAATAATTAAATCGCGTAGACTAAGATGGGCAGGGCACATGGCAAGAATGGGAGACGATCGCACGGCAGCGCGTATAATGAAAGGAAAGCCAAGCACACTGCGACCTCTAGGTAGACCTAGGCACAGGTGGGGGGACAACGTAAAAACGGACTTAACTGAAATCGGGAGGGAGGGTGCGCAATGGATGGGGTTGGCACAAAATAGAGATACGTGGAAGGCTTGCGTAGATGAGGCGATGACATTCGAGTTCGAAATGCCACTTAAAAAAAAAAAATACATTAAAAATATTTAAAAACTTATTTGAATGAAAACGCGGTTTGCAAAATCTGCTATTGCACATGCGGGACCGACTGCTCTCGCGAACGCTACCCTACTGCCAACTTGAGCTAAGAACATCGTACGAAAAACATCAACGCTTTATCCGTGAATTAGAGGTTATGTTGTATTTGATTTAATTAATTCGTGTGCTAGTAAGTACAGATTAAAACACTATATCTAAAAATATTTTAACAGGTATTATTTGTATAAAAATTGAATCATGTAGATAACTACAATAAACAGTAACGACAATGTCTGTAAATCAACCAAAAAAAATGACTGGAGCTCAAAATAGGAAACTCGCAAAGGAAAAAAAGCAATACATCACTAAGTTGCCAAAGCTTGATAATTTCTTAGTAAGAAAACGTACACCTTTATTGTTAAATCTGTTTTATATCATGAAGGTTATATTTAATTATTTATCAATGGTCATTTAATTTTCCTTGGCATTATGGCATACGGCAATAAATATAAGCAACTGAATATATAAAATCTATATAATGACCCTTTTGCGAAGAGGGTTAAATATTATATTCTTATTCTATATATTGTTTTTATATAGATACTCTAAATAATATTGAAAACTTCGAAGAACAATCTCCATCTGAAGAATCTAGTTTATCAATAGCGACCGCGGAACCTTCAACAACGTCCGACGAATTCGATAATATTAACCAAATAAGATTTTGCAATAATGTGTTTGTGACACCTACGAGATCAATTCAATGCGGTAAATCTGAAGTAAGCGACGATCCGGCGAAATGGACTATCGATCAAAAAAAGGTTCAATGTTTTGTTGAATCGAGGATTTCAACAGAATATGAATGCTGATTTTTCATTGTCGAAGCGTGAGATACACAGTTGAAATCGGTCTATGAACAAAAACGTTTTCTATCGAACTCTTCCTAATGGTAGTACACCACTTCGATCATGGCTGATCTATTCAAAAAGTGCTATGGCGATATTTTGCGGGCCCTGCAAGCTATTCGGCGAATCACAAGTTCTTACAGATGGAGACCCTGACTGGAGCAATGGCTATCATGTTGTTAAAGTTAATTAATAATTATCATCACGCGGGTTACCATTTAGAGGAGATGATGAACGCTTTGGTTCTTTACACAACGGTAATTATATGATGGTTTTAGAGCTTATTTCTGAATTCAATCCCTTTTTAGCAGAGCACATTCAATTATATGATACCACGGGTAGAGGATCAACTTCATATCTCTCAAAAATAATATGTAACGAGTTTATTGTAATTATGGCTAAACAACTAACTCAAAAAATTGTTCAATTAGCACTGACTCCACGCCTGATTTATCTCACGTAGATCACCAACTTAGTTTTGTAATTCGATACGTAGATGAAACCGGCTTTCCAAGAGAATGGTTCATTAAATTCATACCAAACTGTGGTCATAAAGCAGAGAAACTAGCATAAGTAGTATTATCAACTTTAGAAGAACTTAAATTAGATATTAAAAATTGTAGAGGGCAATCGTATGACAATGCGAGCAATATGTCTGGTGCCTACTCAGGACTTCAAGCTTGTATTAAAGAAGTTAATCCTCGTGCAGACTACGTTCCCTGCTCAGCGCACTCACTCAATCTTGTCGGTACTTATGCTGCTGAATGTTGCTCACTAGTAGTACAATTTTTTTTTCATTTTACAACAATTATATAATTTTTTTTCGGGTTCGACGCATAGGTGGAAAATCTTGGTCAGCACGGCACGATGCATGGGAAGGCTTACGTACGTCGTATCCTGAAATCGTATCCGCTTTACACGAAATAGCAGAGGATTTAAATGAAAAATCATTAATGCGCTCGGAAGCTCTTGGTTTATACAATTCGCTTGCTACTCTAGAGATTTGTTTTATTGCTTTATTTTGGAGCGATATTTTAAACAGATTTAATGTGGTGAGTAAGACTCTTCAGTCTGCTTCAGTGGAATTAAATACTGTTGTCGAATTGTATGATTCTTTGATCAATTTTGTATCTCAGAAACGTGATCCTGAAGTATTTAATGATTATGAAAAAAAAAGCAATTGAAACATGCAAAATTGAAGTTTATAAGTCTGATACTTGTAGAAAACGTAAGCGAAAGACTCAGTTTGATGAAGAAGATATAGAGGATACTATTCTTTCAGCTAGAGATAATTTGCGTATAAATGTTTTTTATGTTATTATAGATTCTTTAATAGCGCAACTTAAAAAACGAAATGACTCTTATATTAAACTAAATGAAAAATTTGGGTTCCTAGTACGATTGCACAACTTGAATTCTATAGACATAGAAGAAAAAGCGAATGTGCTTATTAGTTATTATTCTGAAGATTTAGATCATAACTTGATTGTAGAATGCTAACATTTCGGATCTTATCTTAAGTCTATCGATATTGTAAAACGATCTGCAATTGACTTATGCAAGATGATTTGTAGCAATGACTATATAAGCATTTATCCGAATTTGCAGACTGCGCTTTCAATGTTTTTATGCATGATGGTGTCCAATTGTTCAGGTGAGAGATCATTTTCTGCGTTGCAACGCATTAAAAATTATTTACGAACAACTCAAGGAAATGATCGAATGAATGCTCTTGCTCTATTATACATAGAAGCCGACTTAAATAGGGAAATATATTACAAACCAATAATTATCGAGTTTTCTCAAGCCAAAAATTTTTTAATTAGTTATAAAAACTAATTAAAAAATAAAATGTAAAAATGTAAAAATCATTATATTAACATTAGTTGGGATGATTAGGCTTTATATTTATTAATAAAGAATATATTTGAATAACGGTTATCCAAATTTTAAATTGCATATTTCTTGTGTACTATTGTAATTTAAAAAAAGTCATTTATATGTCTTGGCAAAGAAAAATTTTCAAATTTTTTTTCCAAGCTCATGGCGCCCCCCCCCCCCCCCCCCCCAAAGACCTGGCGCCCTACGCCATGGCGTAGTTGGCATATTGGGTAATCCGGGCCTGCTTCTCGTTCGCGCGCATACGCGTCGCGCGATACTCTCCACGCCGAGTCGACATTGAGGTGACTCGACGCACATTTATATAGAAACAATATTGGCCGCACAATACATTATTTTGTTTTAATCGGGACTAGCTTCATTTCCCCGAGTTATTCTCTCCCGTTCCCTACGTCCTCATCGCAAATACCGCCGCCTCCACGGGCGTTGCAACAAGCAGTTGCAACGCAAATCTGAGAAGTCGGCTCCGCACAGGAGAGTGCGGAGAGATAGCACACGTGCGACCACGACGTTCGCGAATGCTCTCGCAGCGATATGCATTGCAACGCGCGGGTAAATCACAGGTGTTGAAAGAGTTCTCCGCCGCAACGAGGGATTGTGATCCGGTCGAGTATAGCCGAGTTTTCCCCCGAAATCGTACCCCGTTACATTGTATACTTATCAAATAAAAATATCAAAAAAAAAAAGGTAAAATGAAAATTTGATTAAAACAGTATAGTATTTATATTATATACGCGTACATACCTTATCGATAATAGATCACCCCGCTGAAAATAATCATATGATAATCATATGAGTGTTCATATTATTATCATATGAGCAATCATATGAGTGTTCATATGAGCAATCATATGAGTGTTCATATGATAATCATATGATACTTTCTACAGAATCCTCATATGAGAATCATATGATTGTCATATGATATATCGTAAATTCTCATAAAAATAAATAATTATTTTATCCCTACTTGATACGTATTAATTATCTTTCTTTGTACTGCTGATTTGTAAGTTGCATCGAGAATTTATTTTTACATAAATATTACATTGAAAAAAATCTGGATTTGTGGAGATTTTAACCCAGAACCTCAAGATTATGAAGCAATCGTTTTACCACCGAGCCATCGTGATCTATGATGTCGATCACTTTAGTAGAATCAAATAGTCCTTATATTATCTAACACGTCCTTGTATGCTTTATTTATTATTAATTAATTATAATGAGTTTATTTTATTAAAACACACTAATAGTAATTGAGTAATAATAAATAAAACATACAAGGGCGCGTAAGTTATAATGACTATTTCATTCTACTAAAGTAATCAACATATCAAAGATCACGATGGCTCGGTGGTAAAACGCTTGCTTCATAATCTTGAGGTTCAGGGTTCAAATCTCCACAAGTCCGGATTTTTTCAATGTAATATCTATGAAAAAATAAATTCTCGATGCAACTTACAAATCAACAGTACAAAGATAGATATAATTAATGAGTATCGAATAGGGGTAGAATAATTATTTATTTTTATGAGAATTTACGATATATCATACGACACTCATATGATTCTCATATGAGGATTCGGTCGGAAGTATCATATGATGATCATATGAGCACTTATATGATTGCTCATATGATAATCATATGAGCACTCATATAATTATCATATGATTATTTTCAGCCGGACAATAGATACGATATTATAATATATACAGATAATAAATCAATAGATAATTGATTTTGTTTTTCATATAGCCCATACTCGTTATTAAAATTTAACTAACACATTAATGTTGAAGTGTGTTCAACTGTATACTGCGTTCAATATTTATTTAAATGTAGATTTTTGAAAATGATTTATATATTATATTTTCTATGTTAAATTCATAATTTTTAATAAAGATTTATACAATTATTCTTGCTTTTTTATCATTTTAATAAAAATTCTAGTTTATTTATAGGAAAAAAAGGAAAGATTTATATGGAAAATGTTAAAGACCAACTTCCTGTGTTTTAAATTGTAAGTTCAAAATGCGCGCATAACACGTATGGTTGACAACTTCAGACATAAAAAACTAACCTATAATTGCCTTTTGATTATAATAAGTTTTTTCTTTTTTGCACTGTTTAAGGATATTAAGGGTTCCAGTCTGGGTTGAATCATGGAAAAAAAAAAATATTTGTCTGAAAATATTTACAATATGCACTATTTCTACCAGTTGATATCATGTATACACCATACAAAATCACTGACAAAAATTCATGACATTTTACTATATAAATAAGTGTTTTTAGTCCTTTGACACGGCTTTGTGAAAAATCCAGACCGTCTTCTTTACTCTACCCGGGCTTAAAATGTACCTTAAACATGCCCCCTCAGATCTGGTGTAAGACATTTCCAAAAAATATTAATTAAATATTATTATCCATACGTTGTATACGTAGCTAATGGTTTTAATTAATATTTCTCACACTGTACTTGTTGCTAACAACATTTAATTAATATTTTTTTGTTTTTTTACAGGATTCAAACCAGACTCAACCCCTTAAGTAGGATTCATTGACTTTTTCCTTTATTTCCATCGCTAAAAACACACGTTTCAAATATTATTAATTTCTATTTTAGCTTATTTTAGGTCTGCAGCAGACGTAAATTCATTATTGCACAGTGTAATAATGAGCGATTGAAGTCACGGGTGGGCGTGGCATAAATGCAGGTTTAGGTTACACAGTGCTATTAAAATAATTAAACTCTTCTTCTCTTAAACTTGGAAGATTAACCAAAAATTTTAATTACACCAATATGAAAACGACTTTATCTAACTTTGATCGTGATTGTGACAAATCAATTCGTTCTAATTCTAAAAAACCTTTTTTACGTTTACCAAGCAATACGTTGTTCTTACAACCAATTCTCATTGTTTATGCTACCGATTAATTTATAGAACTCGTGCCTTTGATAAAAGTTAACTAACTTTGTTGGTTTTGGCACTACGACAAAGCTGGGTAAGTCAGATTAATGAAACAATTGGTTTTCTTAACTATTTCTGAATTAACTAAGTTTCACTTGGTTATTTATACCAGCTATTTTTTCTGTAAAACATTTTTTATAATCAATTTTATATTTTTTGCATGCAAGAATTTATTAAAACACTATACATTAAAAAAATTAATGAAACAAACCTGGTACAAGGCAACACATTTTTTCCTTGAATAACATTTTTTCCCATATTGATTGCTCCAGAGTCTTGAACTTCAAGAGTGTGAATGCATCCTGAAAATCCAATATTATATCTTCCTAGAGTTACAGAATAATCTGGTACACCACCAATAAAAACACTTTCATTAATCTCAAGTTGTTGGTTATGCCCATCACTTGTCCCTACTTCAATGTGTTCACCGTCAAGCTCAATACTACCATCTCTTCCATTACGTTTTAAAATAATTCTGTGTCTTTTACCATCGTCAACTTTGAATGTAGTTATCTTTAAAATAGCTGGACTAGATCCTAAGCTATATTGAAACTCGACATACCTAAAAAATGTATAAGGTTTTCAAAAATTTACCAAAAATTTTAGTTTAACTTGTAACGCTGTGAGTAGGACACACTAGAAGGTAGCCGGTAATGCGGCGTACCTTACACGTGATTTGCGCCCCATAGCTGTGAAGCACTTGGGCCACTATACCGTTTCGCGGGAGAAAAGGAGAAATTTTTTTCAGCTATATCAATTGTATTATAAAATTGTAAACATGTAAATTAAATGTAAAAAATAATAGCACACTTGTAAACGGGTCTCTGACATAAATCTGCATGTATAAATAAATAATAATAATTAATAATAAATGAATAAACAATAAATAATAAATAAAAAAAAAATTAAAAAATGGAAAAAAATGGAACAAAAAGGAAAAATTTTGTTTCTGCTTGGTTCTGAAAACAAACTTGACTATTTTTTTTAGTAAGCAGAACTAAATTATTTCCAGAGCCAACAATTATCTTGGTTGTACTGACAGATTAATTATCATTGTCGATATATTTTGTTTGTATTACAAACTAATGTATTGATTAAGATAATGAATATTAAATAGGGTTTTTCATGATACGTGCACGAAAAAGGCCACTTTCCATGCATGTAAAATGAATGGAAAATCGAGTTTTTCTTAGCAGCGGGAAAAAACTACTCCCTTGGAAGGAACAAATTTTTGTCCTCCCAAGGGAGTAAGTTTTTCTGGAAAAAGTTACTCCCTTGGAAGGAAAAAGTCTTTCCCTCCCAAGGTAGTAGTTTTTTTCTCAATCTGCAGCCTATCCGATGGATGTGTGTCTATATAAGTATTTTCAAAATTTTCGAAATATTCGAATTTTCAAAATTTTCAATATACTATTATTTTACTTTGAAAAGTCCTTGAGTTTCCCTTTCGTTTCATTTGCATGATAAGAGGCCTGTTCGTGTACTTATCATAAAAAGTACGGTGTGCAATAAGGGGGGAGCGGCTTTTTCTAGCGAGGGTGATGTTTTGAGCACGAGTGGGAGTCGAGGGCGCCAATTCCCCCCCCCCCCCCCTAGTTGCACAATATACTATTGTCGCCTCGTGACTACATAAAATACAACCACACTGTTGGTTAAGATTACCAATTTTTCTTAACTAAGTCCACTTGGTAAATGATACCAACAAAATAGTTGGTGCGTATTTTCCCAAACAATTTGGTTATCCCAACCAAGTACTTGGTTATCGCAACTAACCATTTTTTTCCGTATACAAATGATTTTTTTGGGCTCAAATTCCAGGAAGATACTTTGTACACCTATAGTTTTGGTATGAATGCAGGGATTTTAATTTAAATGTTTATAAAATGTTTTATACCTAAAAACGTGGCATAATAAGCGAAAAAAAGAAAAAATTAAAAGAAAGAAAAAAATAAAAGAAATCATATTAAAATCCCGCAGACCGCACTTTCAGCTTTATACGTAGCTCCTTAGTGACTTGACTAAGAATAACGACTTTGTTTTTAAGCATTTTCTAAATAAATTTATGATAGATTTTTGCTGCTGCGAGTTTCAAGATATTCTTAGATGCTTACAATTAGAAATGTATTACGAATGCTAAAATGCGAAAATAGTATGTTACGATACGTGTGACCTAAGTAGCTGATTATTGCACGGCGTGTATTCGCGCCGATAAAACGCCGTGCACTGATGGGCTGTTTAGTTTACAAGTATCGTATACGATTTTATAGCACAGCTGCTTAAATCCGTCACATGTCACGCCTATCTGTGATGCAAGCAGTCCATTATTGTGCTGTGTATTGTATCGTGAGGTTAGCGAGTGATATACACGGTTCAATAATGGACTACTTAGGTCCACAGATAGGCGTGACTCAAACGCGGATCTAAGCCACACTGTGATATAAAGTAATATTATTTTCAGATAATTACATATTATATCGACTTCGTTAAATTTCAAATACTAAAATTCAAAAAAATATGTCAGAATATGGCGTCGCCCTCGGTAAGTCTAGCAGCGTCAACAAGTAGCTCTGTATATTAAATATCATTTTAATGTGCTTCCTCACTCGAATTAGTGAACTTTCACAGCGGACGGACCATATATTTGGCTCACACGCTAGCTTTAAAAGACCACGATTTTTCGTATGTTTTCTTAGCCTAGAGGAGTTCATTTAGCAAGCAGGGGATAACAATATACCCTCATCCGTCGACTACTGTATAACTGTTGTCGGCGAACATCCTCATAGCTGTTTCATCATGTGGACATAACATTGGAGCTTATCATCGCTAAAGAGAAGAAGAGAAATCTTGCTTTGAAGATCATCAGCTCCGAATTCTACCAAACGGAGGTCTTTTTCGGAGAAGTTTCACAGCGAGAAATAATAAGCCTTATCTCTCTCTAAGAGCGCGAGATCAGTCGTCACTGTTGCCGCGCGCCTTGTTCCAATTTTCGACATCAGGGTGGAACACCATCAGCTCTGGACAAACGTTGGCACCTCTGACTGATCGGCCATGATGATTTTTGCGCGCGAAAAATTTTTGATAACTTTTTTAACCTGAAAAATCTTATACAACAAGCTTTCTGAGAAGTATCATAGTAATTTTGCTTGTTGTAAGCAAAAACCGGCAACAACAGCAGTGTGTGTTATTTGTGATGAGGCTTATTATCATAGTTGTCTCAAGCAGAAGAACGAAAACTATAAATTTTGAAACACAGTTATCAAAACTCCTCAAAAATTGATGAGAAAGTATTGAGCAAATTAGCATTACATTTGAAAACACAGATTAAGCTAAAAAAATCAGCAGATGTGAAAAATAACCTACTAGCTGGGACTAGAAATAAAACTCAAGACTTGCAATAGCCTGAATCTATTGAAGAAAGTGATATTGAACTTCTCAAAACTAAAACATGTTGTTGAAAAGGTTAGTGTGCGAATTAACTCCGAAAAATGACCTTCTTAGAGAAAATTTGTAAAACACCAAGAGTGGGACGGACATTGAGTTCCGCACGTACTCAGATACCATAAAGTACTCAAGATCATCACTGAAAAAAGTTCCTACAATATTCGTTAAAAAAAAAAAAATCATCTACGCTAATAACATTGATGAAGTCATTATAAGCTGCCTGAATGATAACAGTGCTGAATTAACTAAGACAGTACTGAAGGAAAAACTAGTGGATAAATGCAACACCATAAAGAATAAACTAAATGATCCGAAAATTAAGGTAGTCGGTATTGAGAATTATATAAACATGGAAATCAAGGAAATTGAAAAGGACATCAATGAAAGGAATTTCAGTAACTTTAAAAAGAAAGGACAAGTCATGCATATTAAAAAGAAAGAACAAGTCATGCATATTTATAAGAACAAGCATAATAACTTAAGTACTGTCTTAATGGAAGTTACAGCTGCCATCTACAAGCATGTAAGAGAAGATAGCAACAAAATTTTTGTTGGCTATCGACATTGTAAAGCTTATGATTTAGTAAGCCTTGATTTATCTGCCCATGCTTCAAGTGCGGTAGATTTTGGCATGATCCTAAGAAATGCAAGAATGATACCTTGTGTTTAAAATGCTCTTAAACTCATAAAACGGGATACTCTTAAATACAACTCTAATATACTATGTAATAATGTTGATAAGAGTAAGCCTACGATTATAACTTTCCTAGATCTAGTGAAAGCAATCGATATTATTGACCATAGTATACTCAACTCACTTCGGAGGTTGCCACCTTATCTACTGCCCGCCTTTTAGGGCCTGGTGTGGGGGCTCGTCCGGCGAGTCTTCGCGGTCGCTACGGCTCCAGTGATGAGAGCGTGACGTCCCGAACTCGGGTCGTCCTGGCGTGGCGGTAAAATCGGGTTGATGCGGGATACCGCCTCTCGAGCTTATGAGTAGTCTCCCTGGCAGGATCCCCGTAGAACGGGCACTGCTGTTGGGCCGCCGGGTTCCCCGAGGGCGACCTATGGACTGGCCGGAGGCTAAGGGCAGCCCCCTATTGCGTTCAGGAGGAGGCGCAATGGGTATTTCATCCGACCACTAATCCCAAGGTGTGAGCCATCGTGCTGAGGGGACTAGTTGGCCGTTGGGGTACTAGTCGGTCGCAAACGATGCCTCGGAGAAACCTGGCGAAATCTCCGAGTATCTAGCCTTACTGCCACATGCGGGGCTCTGTGGTGGCGGACCTTTATTTCCCTAGCTACTTGTAGGACTTTTATGGAACCATTTTCACAAAATTTAGATGAGAGGAAAGGGGAATGAAGCTGAAGGCTACGGGGCGACACCGCCTAGTCAGCCGGAGGTGGAGCACCCCACCGCGAAACCAGAGGGGAAGAGTGTATAGGGCAACACTGCTTACAACACTCTGACCCAATGGATTACTGGGGCAGCTAGCACCAGTAAAAATCTAAATAGTGACTCCGCTGGTCAGGCGCATGGCTAAGATGCACACAGGCATATGCCTAATACAAGAACCTCGGCTAGTCGCGGGGGGGGGGGATCAGGGGTCTGGGGGTGCTGGCTGGATCTGTAGAGACCCCACGTACAGCGTTCCCAGGACGTGCATACTTGTTAACGGCGTGCGTACAGGTTTTGATGCCCTGCTGCTGCCGGCTGGGGGCAACAGGGACCTTACGGCAATAAAGATCAGACTTCCCGTGGGAGAGGGCTCTGAGAGGAAGGTGGTGGTGACCTCTGACTCCTTCCCATACAACTCTCAGGATGAGCCCCTGCCAAGGGAGGTACAAAACCTTGTCAAATACTGCAGACAACGAAGCATCCCTCTTATACTGGGATGCGACGCTAATCCTCACCACATAGTCTGGGGCAGTTCAGATACTAACGGCAGGGGCGACGCACTGTTGCAATATCTAGTAACGACGAGTCTGTGTATTATGAACAGGGGCAGGGAACCTACCTTCTACAATTCGATTAGAAGCGAGGTGATCGACCTAACCCTGTGTACAGTTGGAATAGAAGGGTGGGTAGGCAGCTGGCGGGTATTTAACGAACCTTCACTGTCCGACCACAGATACATCAGATTCGAGTGGAAGAAACGATGCTCGGAAACAAGGACCTTTAGAAATCCCAGGAAAATTGACTGGGCGTTCTTTAGGTAGGTGAGATAGTGAACATCTCTTTCCAGAGAAGCTGTCCCAGGACCATCCCAAGGGAAAACATGGGGTACCCCATGTTGGAACCGAGAGCTAGAGGATCTACGACGAGAAACGAGGAGGACCCTTAACAGGGCCCAGAATACTCGCAACAGTATCGATTGGCGCATTCACAGAGAAGCCCAGAGGCTATATAAAAACTGCATCAACGCGGTGTGAATCAAAGGATGGAGAGACTACTGCGAGGATATCGAGAGATATCCTGACGCAGCCAGACTCCTCCGGATACTCGCGAAAAATCCTGAGGTATGGCCTGAAGCAATCAGACTGCCTACAGGAGAATACACAACCTCGGAAGAGGAGTGCTTGAAACTACTTCTGGAAGCCAACTTTCCGGACTTTCAGCTCTCCCACGAAACGGGGGATGAGAGCTCGGGTAGGAACAGCCAGCAGAGGGCGGCATGGGATCTGGCGGCGAAGGTCGTCACACCGGAAAAAGTCAAGTGGGCCATAAGGAACTTTCAACCCTTCAAGGGGCCGGGCATCGACGGAATCTACCCGGCTTTCCTACAAAAGGGGTTGGAGGAACTGATAGGTCCGTTGGTAATAAAGCTCTTCAGAGCAAGTGTAGCTTTGGCTCATGTACCTGAAATATGAAAAACGGCCAAGGTTGTGTTTATTCCTAAGACAGGGAAGCCAAGTCACACTACCGTCAAGGATTACAGACCTATAAGTTTTAAGTGTTTAAGACACTATAAAAGTTGGTGGATAGATTTATTCAAGACGATATCCTAACCGCGTTTCCTTTTCACCCTAACCAGCATGCGTACATGGCAGGGTTTTCTACAGAGACTGACTTACACTCGGCGGTTTGGCGCATTAAGGAGCAGCTGGAAAGGGGGAAGATAATAGTGGGAGTATTTCTAGACATAGAGGGAGCGTTTAACTGCACTTCTATGGAAGTCAAGGAGGCAGGACTGCATGGGATGCCCAGGCCATTAATAAAATGGCTTCAGGGCATGCTCACCCGCAGGATTGTGATCTCGAGTTTTGAAACCGTAACGGTCTCCGGCAAGGTCAGTAAGGGATGCGCGCAGGGCGGAGCGGTGTCGCCCACCATTTGGTGCCTGGTGGCAAATAGGTTGCTGGAAGTGCTGAATAGGTGGGGCTGCTATGCTCAAGCCTATGCGGACGATTTCCTGGTAAATGATAAATGATAAATGGAAGCGAAATTGGCGCAGCCATGGACGCCATGCAGCTTGTATTAAGGAAAGTGGAGAGATGGTGCTGCTTGACGGGACTTTCGGTTAACCCGGATAAAGTCAAGATGGTGATTTTCTCCCACAAGTACAAGTTAGATGCCTACAGAGCGTCCAACCTCTCTGGAGTCGCCCTACAGGCAAAGGACTCAGCTAAGTACCTCAGCATTGTTCTGGATAAAAAGTTGACCTGGGAGAAGCATCTCACGGCCCAGTGCGATAAATTCCTGGTGGCACTCTGGACATGTCGTAGGGCATTCGGTAGTACATGGGGACTGAGTCCCCAGATTATACTGTGGTTATACAGGGCTGTTCTGGTACCACGTCTGGCTTACGTTGCATTGGTCTGGTGGCCAAGGGCGGAGCTGGTGGGTGCTGGTGCAGCACTGGAGAAACTCATGGGATTAGATTAGATTAGATTAGATTAATTGGTTTTATTTTACGTACAATGTGTTGTTCGATCAATTATGTACAGCAGGAGTAGTAAGTTTACAGAAATAATAATAGTGTCAGATTTCAGTTGTAGTAGAAGTGTAGTGTGATGATGAGGTGAGGATGAGTTAAGCAAGGGTGTGCGAGTGTGTGCGTGTGCGTGAGTGAGAGCATGATGTTTATGTGTTTTCGAGCTCGAGGAAGTGCTCTTTAGTCAGTTTCTTGAAACCTGAGATAGAAGCAGTGTTGCGGATGTGTGATGGTAGGTTGTTCCATAGGTATGAGGCGCTGATATGAAACCAGTTCCTCAGCGTCTCCGTCGCGAAGGTAGGAATATCCAGAGGTGTCACCTCCCCCCTAACAGGCCGGAGTGTCACGCGGAAGTCGTGTTAAACATCTTTCGTAAGAAACAAGCAGTGAAATACTTCCTGCGTCCTGCAGTGGTTAGCCACTGCAGCTCCCGCCTGTACGGGGAGATGTGCTCATCTCTCCTTACACCATAGATGTACCGAATTCCTGTATTCACGAGCCTCTGTAGTTTTAAGTCTAGTTCCTGCGTCAGGTCACAGTATACAAGGGAGCAATAGTCAATAAGGGGAAACAGGAGCGCTTGCACTAAGTGCTTGCGCAACCTGAGATTGGTACTCTTTCTGAAAAAGTAAAGCCTGTACATTAGTGAGTGAGCACGCTTACACACTTGTGTAACGTGCTCCTTCCACATAAGTTTAGAGTCGAGCACCAATCCCAGATTACGCACGGAGGATTCAAAGCTGAACTGGGCACCCCCAATGTTAATATAGGTGTTAGCTGTTGAGGGTAATGCGTTAATGTAGTAGGGAGAGCCCAGGACGATTGCTTTGGTTTTAGCAACATTAAGTTTCAGCCTGTTCTGTGCAGCCCAGCCCATTATCCTTTTGGCATTAGCACTCATCTTGTTTGATAAAGAATCGAGCTCCTCAAGGTGGCATTGACTGTAAATTTGCAAGTCATCCGCATAGATGAGGTGGGGAACATCGGTATCAAGGGAGAAACCAATGTCGTTGATGTACAATGCGAACAGCAAAGGACCCAGAACGGATCCCTGCGGGACGCCGATGTTGAGACGCCGAGGAGAAGAACGCTCACTATTGTCACCAACGACGGCCTGCTCTCTCCCAGAGAGGTAGGAGGCAAACCAGCGAATGACTTGCTTTGAGAAGCCGAAAGTGGATAGCTTTCTCAGGAGCCTGACGTGACACACAGTGTCAAACGCCTTGCTAAAGTCGAAGAGAAGGAGTAGTGTTACTTTCTTTTTGTTTATCCCGATCCTGGCATCATCAGTTAGCTTAATTAGCCCAGACTGAGTGCTGTGACCAGTGCGGAAGCCTGTTTGAAGGTTGTCCAGCAATAGCCTTGATTCAAGGTATTCTGAGACCTGCTTGTGCACCAGCCACTCCAGGGCCTTGGAGAGAAAGCAGAGAAGTGAAATCGGACGGTAGTCAGTCAGGGCTGTTGGTGAACTAATTTTGTTGAGTGCGCGCACAAGTGACAATTTCCAGGCAGATGGGAAGCAGGGTACGCTCAGAGACAAGTTGAAAATGTGACTTAGTAAGGGAGCGAGAACCGGCAATGCTTTTGAAATGACAACCTTTGGGATGCCATCACTTCCCCTGGCCTGGGTGTCAAAGTGCGATACCGCAGCCAACACATCCGATTCCGTTATAGGGCTGAACTCGAAATGTTCCGGGAGGTCAAGACTTTCCATGGTGAGAAGATAATCCTCACCTGAAATGCCCGTTGAGTTCATCCATGGTAAATCGAGATGGTAAGGGGGCCTTGGTGGCAGAAATTCCAAGTTTCTCCAGCTCTCTCCAGATCTCGGCAATGTCGGTCAAGGTAGACAGGAGGGAATAGTAGTAATTCAGCCTGGCTTCCTCGACTTGTTTATGAGTATAGTCTCTAGCTAATCTGTAAATGCGGAGATCCTGATCGAGCCTGAAGTCCCTGAAATGCCTGTAAAGTCTATCCCTCTCGGATACAAGGTCACGAAGAGCCGCGGTGTACCACGGGTGACGTCGTTGTCGTCTTGGTGTCACAGTCCGCAATGGGCGAGATGATTAATGGCGTTAGTAAGGTTAGTGTTAAGTAAGGATATGCATTCGTCGAGTGATGAAGTGGTGAGAGATGACCAGTCACATTCGCTAAGAAAGTCCCTAAGCTTCTCGGCGCTAATTCCTGTAGGGGACAGATGCTGAGGGGGGCGACAGGGGTCTATAGGACCACGCCTACCAAGGCACTTGGAATCCTTGTGAAGGTGGAACCACTCTATCTTACTATCATTGGGATGGCTGCTAAGGCAGCGCTCAGACTCAATGCGTATGGACAATGGACACAAGGCACGGGGCACACCCGGCTCCCGGGTTGGTGGGTCTCTTGCTGGAATTTTTCATTAAAACTTATATGATGATCCCGCACTACTTCTTTGGAAGAAGATATGGGGTCGTCATACCGACGAGAGAGGAATGGAATTCTCGTAGGGACAGTTTACCAGGAACGGGGGACGTCTGGTACACCGATAGCTCTCGGGCAGAGACTGGCACTGGTTTGGAGTACTACTGCCGAAGGGATGGAAGGGGAACCTTCTTTTCTCTGGGGCGGTATGCTACGGTCTTCCAGACCGAGATATACGCTCTACTGACCTGCGCTCAGAGGAACATTGAACTCGGCGGAAGGGATAGAATTATCACCATTTGTTCAGACAGTCAGGCGGCACTTAAAGCACTTATGGCTCATAGGACGACCTCCAGACTGGTCTGGGAATGCAAGGTGGTTGTAAATTAGCTGACCACTCACAACAACGAGGTCAGGCTGCTTTGGGTCTTAGGGCACACCGGGATCAGGGGAAACGAAATAGCAGATAGACTTGCAACTTTGGGAGCTAAACAACCCCCAATCGGGCCAGAGCCCTACACTGGTGCCGCAAGATGCCTGTTGGCGGGTGAAATCCGGGACTGGGTTGAGAGAGAGCATACTAAAGAATGGTAAAGAACTGGACTAAGTGCATCGTAGGAGGCAGCTGAAATACCTCCCGACGCACCGCACACCGCTCTCTCTCTCTCTCTCTCTCTCTCTCTCTCTCTCTCTCTCTCTCTCTGCAGACTTGTGGATGAAGGCCTGGCTCTCGTCCCGGCTTCCTTCCTCTGGCTGAACGGCTGGACGGTCGTCTCCGGGGAGGGATCTCTTCCTCGGGGCGGTCCAGGTCGTGGTGCTGCTGCTGCTCTCTCACTCTCACTCTTTTCACGATTCACTTTCGCGCGCTCTCGTCACGTAGACGTGTCATCGACAGGGCTCGGAAAGGAATTGCCGAGCCGCGCTGCCGCGCGCGCGCTCGGCATCTCGCCGTCGGCCGTCGGGCACGGCTGATAACGTAGCCTGATTGGCCGCGCGAGGCGCGAGACGCGCTGATTGGCTGCTCGTCTCGCGCCAGCTCGAACCGGCGAGCTCCCCCCTTGAGTACGTCGGCCAGCGAATTCCACGAATTTTCGGGACGTAGCTCGCGTCCGAGAAAACACGGGCCTCGCTGGAACCGATCGCCTTTTCTTCCTCGCATCGAGTGAGGTTGCCGCGCAAACAATAACACGCGATTTGCTCGGCTGCGACGTACAACGTCGCAAGTCTAAAGATGGGGATGGAGACTACAGGTATATGCAGGTGGTGCGAGGGGGCGGAAGAAACGCTAACCCATGTGCTGACTATTTGCCCGAAATTTGCGCAGCTCAGACATCAGTGCTTGGGTATGCTCTTCCACACGTGCGAGGAGATAAGGGCACTCGATGCGGGTGCCATAATGACCTTCTGGAGAAGGACAGGCTTACCTGCGTAGGGGATGTCATGACGAAGGGTGGTACAATGGGTTTACAGCCTCAGTGCCATTATAATATAATAAAAATAATTATATGACTCTCGAATATTCTACGTTACAACCACGTTCTCGTCGTGAGAGTCGGCCATCACGTTTATGTGGCTAACGCTGGCAGGATTGAATAATCTTACATAATTTTTTTCGTCGATTATTAGAAAAATTAGTAAATTGGAAAATGTATAGATATCGTCCACGCATGTGCAAGATTGTGTTTGAATAGTCAGAGGAGCAAATTTATTGCTCATTCCGTCCTCGAATTTCAAAGCAGAGAATTCGATAAATCTTGTAAATTTAGAATAAACAATAGTCTGTGCATGCGTGAGATTGTGTTTAAGTAACCAGAAAAGCTGATTCATTGCCCATTCTGTCCTCGCACTTCGAAGCGAAAAGGTCAATGGATCAGGTTATTTCTAAACAAACAATAGTCTACGCATGTGCGAGATTGTATAAAATGCCAGAAGAGCAGATTTTTTGCTCAGTCTGTGAAAATGAAAAGGAGCGTTATGTGCTATATGAATCTCGTGCAGTATCCACCATATATAAGTCCATATATCGTTTGGACTTGACAGCGTGCACATCGCAGGATTTTCAAATCGAAATTTGTTAAGTGTTTTACCAGCAGCAACATTCAGTAATAAGGCGTTTGACAACATCAGTCGATTCAGTTGGACCTGGCTTGCGAAACTTTTCCAGAAAAAGTAAGACTTTAAGGTCATAGTGTTATTATTAGTAGTCATTATTCATCTTAGTGTTAATAATAGGTATATATTTTTCGGGGCCGCGGTAAATATCTTGACGAAATGCTTTTATGCTATTTTGTTTTAAGCTGCGTTATAACAAAACGTTTTCTTTTGCATACAAAATGTATTTGTGTTCGCGAGTGAAATTGTATTTTTTTTTTTTTAAAGACGAATCCCCGTCAAAACGATCAACGTTGATTCAATGCTGATTTCAATATTGATTTCAGTCCGAAATCAGCATTGATTCAATATTGAATCCACGTTGAATCAACGTTGAATCAACATTGAATTTGTCCGAAAACGCAACGTGGATTCAGCGTTGATTTCAGACTGAATTCAGTGCTGGATTTCAGAGTTCAATCAGAGTTGAAATAAATAAATTAATTGTAAAAAAAATATCGCTAAAACCTGGGCTCGACCCCAGACCTTTTGAATAGTAGACGAATGACTTGACCACTTAGCCATTTCGACACTTACATTTATATCTCATAATGTAACATAAACGGAATCCTATAGAGAATAACAGAAAATTAAACTACTCTATCATGATTTTTATAATAATACTGGACTGAACCCTCAACTGGACCTCTCTGTGCTCTCGGGAAGGTACCCAGCTTCGAGACTATTTGCCACCTATAGGTTTCCGTGTATGTTACATTATGAGATATACATTGCAAGTGTCGAAATGGCTTAGTGGTCAAGTCGTTCGTATACTAATCAAAAAGTCTTGGGTTCGAGCCCACGTCTTGGCGGTTTTTTTTTTACAATTTTATTTCAACCCTGATTGAACTTTGAAATCGAGCACTGAATTCAGTCTGAAATCAACGCTGAATCCACGTTGCGTTTTCGGACAAATTAAATGTTGATTCAACGTGGATTCAATATTGAATCAACGCTGATTTCATACTGAAATCAATATTGAAATCAGCATTGAATCAACGTTGATCGTTTTGACGGGGATAAGTATACCTAGAAATCTGGTAATGCAGTGTTGTTTTTATTTTCGCAGAAATCTGCTTATGTAATGTTGCTTTTATTTTCACACGTTTACAAGCTTGCGTTTTCAATATAACGCATCTATTCGTACAAAAAATATCTTTCTAAAACTGCAGCAGCTTCGAGCTGTAGTTGTTTGGTTTATGTTTGCAAAGCCTCAATTTCTAGATTGTGCTTGTTTCTAGGAACTACACGAGCAAAAAAAAACAAACGAATGTAAGGCAATGAGTTTGATGTTTCAATTAGTGTAATTTTGGAAATACTAAAATTATTAAGCATTAATGGTAATCCCCCTCTCTCCCAGAATAACATTATTTTTTCTCATCACGTACCTCAGTAGTAAGTAAGCCGGTATGGGGAGACATAACAAATGACGTCATCACTGGCGCATCTTTATCTTATCATGTAAACAAGTCATAAAGATAAGGTGTCATGTTTCTAAACAGGTAATTAAGATAAGAGTATCATGTTTAAACACGTGTAATTAAGATAAAGATATCATGTTTACATAAACAAAGAAGATATCTTTACCACAATAATAAACAATGACGGTACTTTACAAGTAATAAAGATAAGATAAGATATCATGTTTATAAACAGTTAATTAAGATAAGGATATCTTGTTTATACGTGTGTAATTAAGATATCATGTTTACATAAACAAAGACGCTATCTTTACCGCAATAATAATCCATGATGATACTATTTTTTATTATGTAAACAGGTAATAAAGATAAGGTATCGCCAACGTCTTAAGCATTTATCTTGTAAACAATTAAGGTAAATATGGATTGTTACTGACGTCATGTACACCTCTTATGACGTCATAAGATAATGAGATTTTTATGTATGATGAGTTTGTAGTACGTTTATAGAAATATTGTGGTCCTAAAAAGGACCGATTTTCATTGATAAATAAAAGTCTTAGAATAAGACTTTATTGTTGCTATCCCCAAACAGTGTTGTTGTGTCCTTGATATTTGGAATCTTTATTTGCTTCCTTGTCAGGACAATAACTCCTGTACCCTTCTATTTTCGGGAATGATCCAGTATTGGAAGAATATTGAGGTAGATACTTTTGGAATCCAGAAGCCGGTTTATATTTCGCTTTCTCTCGACCTGAACCTTCTTTCTTCTTCTTCTCCATATTGTGTTTGTCTATATTACGATTATGACTCGTCAAGTGTACGCGAAGCAATGAGAACATACTTATGCACAGTTGATATTTATAGAGAGTCGTAAGAAGTGGGAGTAGGATGGGAGATTTAGATGATGTCACAAAAAGTGAATATTTTAATATTTTCTGGTTTATTACAAGATAGGAAGATATGTACAAAGCGTAATGACAAAAAATAGCATGTATACTTATACTTTAATTATGGCAGTATAAATGTCTTTATATATATCAAACAATTGAAAAGCACCTATTTCACATAAGTTTATATTTAAAATTATTTCCTCAATAGTATCTTTAAACTTGTCGTGAATTATAATTTTAATATTTTCAGTGTTTAAAGTATAATATTGTTGAAACATCTCATACGTCTTTAGTATAGAATTAGGGTCTTTCTCAATACCATCGTTTTTAATACAGTCAATTATAAACTTCTTAATATGAGAACAATTTCATTCACTTTATCAACACACTCTTCAAGTTTACTCATACGTTCGTCAATACACTGTGAGACAATTTTTAACCCGTTAAAAGTGACTTGCTGCATGCATATCGATGGTTGATGATAAACTGTTTTTTGTTTCTTTGCTCGTGGTGGTTGATGACGTAGATTCTCACCATCAGTAACAGTAGCGGCAGCAGCAGCACCACCACCAGTGTAGTCATTGAAATGGGAAGCACTAACTGTATGCAGTACATCATCGTTTTCTTCGTCAATCAAAAGATTTGGAAAGATGGATGTTCCGACAGGTCTTTCTTTTATCAATATGGATTTGGTATTGTATGAAGAAGTAAACATCAGATCATGATTTTCCATGTACACCTTCGTTGGTCGAGCGTATTCACTTTGGAATCTGTACGCATCTTGGAAATAGCAATTTATAAGATCAAAGTAATTCTTGAAGACCTTCCAGCCAGATGCATCAAATTTGACGGATTTAAAACATGTTGTAGACGTTGAGAGTTTCACCACTGGTCGATAGCTTCCCTGGTAACTTTCTAAGCCAAGAGTAACGCGTTTCGAGTTTGACTTATTAATGGCGTAGGACGTGGAGAGCAGCATATTTGGCAGAACGTTGTGCACACGAGATGGAGCACTGACACTTGATTGGGCCATGGTACGAAAAACAAGAGGCACAATATACAGATTCTTTCTCTTACAGATAAAGATTGAAATGGAATATAAAACTAAACAGTAAATATCACCGGATGTTAGTATTATAACCGTTAATAAATGCCGATGTATATGTACTTAGAACTATATAGCGAGGTGTGATGCAACAGGAAAAAATATATCATAATACTACAGTATGGAATTAAAGGAATGAGTAAGGCTATATAAATGAAAACATTTTTTATATTATGAAAGATAACACTTTATTCATATTTTTTACTATAGATATCTGACAATTATTATTATTACTTTACATACATTCTCGAAGTACATGTTTGATTACAAAATCCTGAGCCGCGCGAGGCTTCACTTCCAAACCTCCTAACATCTTTCGAGCGTACACGATGATTATTATTTCGTAACAGCTTTTTATAGAACGATACAACTACGGCATCATTTTTTCGTGAACCTCGCGAGAACTTATGACAAAACGCGCGTAAATTAGGTAGCCTATCCATATGGTAAAGGAACATAACACAATACTGGCCACACACCTGTGAATCAAAACTATGCAACTTTTTTTTATTCCACTGATACCGCTTGCAATTTCTTTTGAGTCGTTTAACCCTTTCGTGCACATAAGAGTTTTAGTGCGGGGAAACTGTTTATATTTCATAGGGTCCCGAGCCGCGCTGAATCCGAATCCGAGGTCAGATTTTGAAAATTCAAGATGGCGGATCCAATATGGCGGACGGGAATGTCAAAAAATCGAGATTTTGAAAAACAAAAATTTTTTCGTATTCTACGTGAAAATACAAATAGAAACTGTTCTTGATGTTTTTTCGATATCTCTCTTAGTTCTTGAGTAAAAAATTCATAAACTTTGAAAATAACGCAGACTTATTTACCGTTCGTGCACATAAGCGTTGCAGCCACATGAGTAGGAAACTGTTTATATTTCATAGGGTCCCGAGCCGCGCTGAATCCGAATCAGAGGTCAGGTTTTGAAAATTCAAGATTCGGATTCAGAGTGGCTCGGGACCCCTTAGAGCATAACCAGTTTCCTACTCATGTGGCTGCAACGCTTATGTGCACGAACGGAATAGACGGTAAATAAGTCTGCGTTATTTTCAAAGTTTATGAATTTTTTACTCAAGAACTAAGAGAGATATCGAAAAAAAACCAAGAACAGTTTCTATTTGTGTTCTCACGTAGAATACGAAAAAAAATTTGTTTTCAAAATCTCGATTTTTTGACATTCCCGTCCGCCATATTGGATCCGCCATCTTAAATTTTCAAAATCTGACCTCGGATTCGGATACAGCGCGGCTCGAGACCCTATGAAATATAAACAGTTTCCCCGCACCATAGCTGTAACGCTTATGTGCACGAAAGGGTTAAGATGATGTTGGGACATTGGTGGTAGTCCGTAACTGTCAAAGTATGTTCCATAACCGTTTGAGTCTATGTAGATAGCAATCCAATGTGTTCCTTTCTTCGTGTGGTCATCTGTATTAGCTATGATGGCCGTGGGGTATTCCAAAACGTTTGGAATTCTATCCGCAGCATACACGCCAACTGTCTTGACGGTTAACGGGTCAAGAGCTTTTAGTAATTCTTGTGTATTCATTCTATTATTATTATTATTTCAGCAATGATCGACTACGTCCTCTTCGTGTGTCGCGTAAATAGACGATGAAGTCGCTGTACGTATCCGCGAGTTTAGTTTGCAGTACAATGCATCACTCAATTTCTGTGCAAAATCTTGCGTTATACCTTCAGCTATAGAGTGTAACCACTTTCGTAGCACATATGCATGATTGAGAGCACAATCGCGACTGGAGTTTATACCTTGAATGCCATGATTTAAACACATGAAGTTACCTGAATCATTTATTTTCAATTCGTCAAAATTCGGGGCATACATTTCTTCAACGTTCACAACTTCTCGACACATTACAGTCTCCAGGAATCTCCAATTGTCATGACCGCGTGTAAAAATACGTATAGCCACTTTGGCTATTTGTTGTAAATGATACTGTAGTTGTTCAATGGTGATGTCACCTTCATGCCAACGAATTCCATGAAAATGATTAGAGATGTAGTCGTTAGTTCTTTTAAGTCCAGTTGCAAGTTCTTCAAATCTATGGGGTTCCTTAACTATCCAATGTTGGACGATTCTGTGCTCTAAACCAAGTACACCAACTTCTTTAGGTGTAAACTTGTTGTTACGGTCTCTCAAACCCTGAATATTGATAACGTAATCCATGATACTATAAAAAATTGACACAGTCGATCCAAACTCGCTCACTTCTCAAACGTCACTGAGAGTATGACGTTTAGCTTTTTTGCTCATCTATAGCATAGAGGTGCTGCTGTTGCTTCTTTCCCCATCCCTCTTCTCGTTTATCACCTTCTCCTCTTACTTTTTCATCGCTTTAACGGTATTATGCATTAAAATCCGTTATTATTTGCCTACTTGAATCTATTTCCAAGAGATTGTCGTATTCGGTGTAAATTATACAATTGATTGTAGATTCAAGTGCTCTTTCAAATTTTACCTCTACACGAACACTGCCGTGCTTGATTAAATTCCAATGAGAAACTGAATTTGGTGATAAATCAGGTGTTAGATCAAAAGCAAATAATGTATACCCTTCATCGTACTCCGATCGTGAGATAATTAATGCTTCGTTTAGAACATTAATTCCAGTCCCAGAATATAGTGTATGAAACGAGTCGATAAATAATTGACTTTCACCCGTAAATCGAGGCTGCAATGGTTTGCTGGGAATCTGGACACCATCCACATAAAGAGAAATATAGTTTATATTAAAATGTTGGAAATTAAATGGATTAAACTTTCTATTTCCATTGAATGCCTTGTTATCCACAAATCCAATGATTATTCTTTTGGATATTTGACCGAGAATAACGTTGTCCAGTGTATCGCCAAGAATACCTCTATGCATAGTAGCAGTGGCTTTTGTAAGTGCATTAGCATGAGCTAGTATAACACCTGGACTTATTTTAACTCGACGCACAATCAGTGAAGCTTCCTTAATGCGTATAGTAAATTTATCATCATCTGTAAAATCCATCAAACAAAAAGCATCCTGACTCCTAACCAATCGTAATCGCAGTTCAACACCATTTAACAGAAATTTATTTTGATTAAAAACATCGCAATGCAAATGACCGAGTAAATCGACAGTTTTACCATTCTGGGTAAAATACTGACGGTTACACTGACCAATATTTGCATTTACATCAGTACGCTTGGTATTGGGAGGCGCTGCCCATTTTCCAGGGGTATCCGCATACCAGAGTCCACTCGTGAGATGTGATTCCATACTACTCTTTGAATAATTAACAGTGTTTCGATGTAAGCTCGGTAAGGATAAGCATTGTTTGGTGGTGAAACCAATTTTTTATTAAAGAAAACGTCTATTTGGTTAAATAGCGAATGTAACGTGTTATTTATTGCTGCTACCTTCGGATACTCTGTAGCTTTAGCTGCTTCTGTTATTTCAACATTTGGTTCTATCTGCATACGAATGCTTAGCATTGTGTGTGCAAGATCTAGATAATCACTACCAGCTGGAACGACGAATTCCAACGGTCCATCGTCTGTTAGCGAAGAAACTGGTTTATAATGTATAAATTGAGAGCTTTCCACCGAAGTCTGTGTAGGTGGTAATGTAAATAAATCTAATTCTGATTTCATGCATTCGCAGGAGTTTGAGTGTAGAAAAGCCATATTAAATAATATCTATGTAGATCCAAAAATATCGCTCACACTGCGTTGTTTTCTCTTCTTCCTTGGCTTAATCTTACCCGCTTTCTTTTTCGTAGATTTGCGAACACTGACACGGCTCTTCTTCTTCTTTACACGGCCACTTTTACTGCTGATGCGTACAGCTGAACTGTTCTTGGACGATTGACGCTTCCGCTTTTTAGCGCGTATCTTATATCCTGATCCCTTCATCATAGCGGCAATTTTATCAGCGGCTTTATGCTTAAGATTTTTACCGGACTCACGCATGCGCATATTTACAGCTTGTTTAAAATTGCTTCCGTGATTTCCCACATCATCTAGTACATGCATTCCTGCTCTGATAGCTTCTTTTCCAACGGCTTTAGCACCACTCGTAATGTAAGGTAAAACTCTTCGAAATAATCCACTCAAAAAGCTGCCGATTCCACCATGACCTCGCTGATAAGTTGAACCTGCAAACACTCGACGTACTCCTCCTCCACCATCACCACCACCGATTTGATCGGCATAGTATTCTGCGTAGTAAGCCATTTTTTTCTCAGAGAATGCGCTTGAAATGTAGTGTTACGGTCAACGTCCCGTACTCGAATGTTATATGATTCCCATTTTCATCTCTTATATCTATTATTATATTCTGAAATGTGTTATTTAACAAAGGTAGATAAATTCCCGGTGCAAATTGTTTGACCACTCTCGCACCAAATTTATATTTTGAATTATCGAGTGTTACTATGCGCAAAAGGGATGCTTGAACGTCACCGACTGTGTACGGAATACAAATATCTGAGTAAACGAAAAATTGATCAGCTATCGCTCTTGCCAAACAACCAGGTCTGTTTCCTACCAATGTTGCATTTTTTTTTCGACTCTACAGATGGAATCATGGGTATAAATTCCTGATTTCTATATTTTTGATTCTCAAAGCCAAATATTCGTTTGACCTTTTCGCTCAAGCAGAAAAAAAGAGTTTCCTTACATTCACACTTTTTATTAACCTCGCTTTCTTCTTCTTATTTTTACCATTGATTCGTAACAGATTACGTGCACCAACGTATCCAGTCTCGTGTCTAGTGTCAAAGTATTGATTTTCATAAGACATGTTAAATTTTATAAGCCAGCCACTTGTTGTCTGCTTTTTGCGGTATGGATTTTTTCTTATTCAAACGTGCACTATAGCGTTGTGCGGCCGCGAGTCTAGTACCTTGTTCCAAAGTCTGAACGCTCTCGGAATTATTTCTCTTGGTTGAAGGAATTTTGTTTAATGCACGTTTCAAACTTTCACTAATTTTTATCACCTCTGGATTACTTATTAATTTGGGCGGAGTGTCAGTTGTTGCTATAAAATTAGCTAATTGAAATTTTCCTACAGGTTCTTCAACAGCTCTACTCCGTACCACGTCTTCTAGTAAATATATAATATTTGAGTGTGGTATAGCTTTATCATCAATGCTAACTGTACCTGAATTATCCCATTTAATACGATGCGATGCTGATTTCCAATGTTGAAGCAATAAACGTGCTTTTCTCACATAACCCTTGGAAATGCTTGCAAGTATCGCTTCATCGGACAATGGACTCGATATATCTTTATTTTCATGCTCTACATCAAGTATATTTGCATCTGATAAAAGTTCCTGACGTTCCAAATTTTTAAAATGAAGATATCTTCTTAAAATTTGTAAATATTTTTGACATTTTTCACGTTCATCGGTGATACTTTTTGAAAAAAGTATATCGTGCATCTCAGTATCGAGACGACTTAAATTACCACCCTTTGTCTGTATCGTTGGCTCTAAAGCATTACTCGACTCTTCTAATATATGTTGTTGTTGTTGTTGTTGATGCTGTTGCTTCGTTACTCTCTCGTATGTTTCCTCTGGTACAATGACCATTTTACGAGCGTGCTCCATATTTTAATTTCCAGAGACTCCAAATATTTTTGACACAAGTGCACCTATAATTGGTGCAAGTAACATTGGTAAAAAGGCACCACCGTTTTGAATAAGGACGCGTTTCTTTTTTTTCCACTCTTTGTCACTGTTATTACTACTGGATTTATTTAATAATTTTCTCAAGACACTTTTATGTTTTTTTAACTTTGACTTGTGTGAGTTTTTTATTTTAACGACTCCGCGCAATACATTTAACACGCACTCGCATATGCTTTTAATGAGTTTTTTATCAGCTACATGTAACAGTGCTAAGCGCTGTTGACTATCTGTATGACAAAGAGCATTCAATACTGCAACACACTTTTTTGTAAAATGCTTTAGTAGGCATCCGCCTATCTTGTATCTTGTATCTTCTTCTTCTTCTTCTTCATCTTCAGTAGCAGCAGCACCACCACTACCACCTCCACGCTGTCTTCTACGCTGTCTACGACTATCGGTTCTCGCAGACGCTCCTCTCCCTGCCATTGTTTCAATCAGACTGAAGCTTTAATTATAGAATCCTCTACTTTTATCGGAATTTCTTATTCTTCTTCGGTACATATGCGTAACTCAATTTATCATCGGGAAAAACAGAGGTACGGAAACGAAATTCATCATCGGTCGACTGTTTCAAATCCAACAAAAGATAGCCATGAGAACTTGACGTACTATCGAGATACGCTTCTTGTAAAAATTTTGGGTCTTCGGGATAGACTTGACGCGCTAGATATTGTATTTGCGAACAATCACGTGGATTTTTAAAAATAACGAGGTAATTTGTATTTAATGAGATATCGCGTTGACCAGCTCCTTTGTGAAAAAGATTTTGTGTAATAAAAATCACACTTAAATTCTTATGATGACTTCCCTTTGTAAATAAATCGAGAATAATGTTATTCGAAGATTCTCTCATTAAATCATCGATAATTAATAATTTTTTCTTTTCATTGTCTTGAAAATAATCTGAAGGCTGAAGTAATCCCTCGTGAAATTCAACAATTTTTTTTCTACTCTCCCTACTTATGCCTCCTGGAACAAAGTCTGTCTCATACGTAGACTGCCACTCGGCATAATAGAGTAATATCCGATCAAAAGTTACACTGCACATGAGTGGAAGATGTCGAAGAAACCTTTTGACAAAAACTGTTTTACCACATCCCGTGGGTCCGCTAACGATACACGTAAACGGATGTTTGAATCGCATATCCATTTCGCCGAGTACTCACACACACACACACGAGAGAGAAATTTTCCTTAAAATAAGCTTATGGCACGCGGACGGTCGGTGGCGGCAGCGGCGCGGCACGGCACACGTAAAAATAAGCTAATTTTACGTGTGCTGAATCACAAGCTGTTATTATCGCTGTTTAAGCTGATATTCGTGTCCAACAAGCTAAATAACGCGAGTAAGCTGAATTATGCGTTAAAATGAGCTAAATTTCCATAAGAAGCGTTCTCTTCGAAGACAGAAGCTATACCTTTTAAATGGAAAAATAAGGAAATTATATAAAAATTTATGTTTATTTTTATTTACAATAAATACATCCAAAAAGTTAATTATTCTTATATACAAAAGGTAGAGACTTACGTGACGTAAGGTATCGTCGGTTTTTCAATACAACACAACATGTTTTCGATTCTTCACGCGTTACAACTTCATGCATTTTAGTACTTCTGATAGCTTTGAATTTTAAGCGTATTTTACTACATTCATCATTCATTTTTTCAGATTCGTGATCTTAACCAAATTCTGAATGCTATCAAAATTAATTTTTACACCGTTTGAGAAGTTTAATGAGATACCTTTTACTTTACAACATTCAATTATATCATCTTTATTGGGTGTTACAGCTGTGTAAGCGTAAAACTTTGGTCCTCCCGAAACAAAATTACTTATATACGTATTCTCACCATAACCACAAAGTTCATCTGTCATATCACCTAGTTTAGAGCCAATAAAAGGTTTATACTCATCCGAAGCATCGTCATGCGAAACAAATATACAAGAATCCGTGTCATAATAAAGAACACGATCACCCAACCTTCTCAAGTAATTATATAGTTCTAAACGTGCTTGAGCAGTGGTGTAAGCCGCAATCACGACACTCGTATGCGGGGCAGGAGTTACAGCCTCATCCTTGTATTGCCAATTCACGTACAGTATCTCATCATTAATTGCTAGTATATCATTAACATCTCTTTCCGGACAAGTAAGAAGTTTTAAAAGAGATTCACGTGATTTTACAACTTCAGTTTGTTTCAAATTACTCCGTTGTCCAAACTTACCCCAAAACGAATTTAAGCAGAGCTT
>JAZHPH010000377.1:55422-90958 GCA_037356405.1 Nasonia oneida | reverse complement strand
TAATATTTATGAAAACACCGAAAGACGTCAACTAAATTTTGTTATTAAGGATGTTTAAACATTTTTTCCAATTTTTTTTAGTCGGTTTAAACATTTTTATTATAAAATTATGCCAAAAAATATATGTTTTCAACCCCTAAAAAATAGGGGATGCTACCCTTACTCTTCAAATCACCATGAAATACTTGCTCTTTTTGTAAGAAATAACCTCCAATTTGTTTCATTGAAAAATATTAATTTTAAGCCGAGATATTTAAAAAAAACGCTTTTTGGGGGTTAACTTTAGGGGAGGTTTTTACCCCTTAAAAGTGAAAATTAGCCGATAAAAAAAATACGTGTCTCTTATTTTTTTATGTTCTACAACATATATGAAAATCATCAAAATCGGTGAGTTCGGGTTGGGTACCTTTCCTTGTCAGTGGTGCAGCCCCTGATAAACCGCAGGCTATACAGGGCTTTATTTACTTTTTTCGTGATATCATCCACCTGCGGTTTCCAAGTAAGTTAGCTATTCAATACAACACCGAGACTCACGGCCGTCTCACTGAATGGGACGATCACTCCGTCCAGCAACGGTATCCCAAGCAAGTTCCATGATTTAATATCATTAACATTCTTCATGGACCCGAAAAATATAGACTTGATTTTGCCGGAGTTAAGTCGCAGACCGGAGCTGTCCGCCCAGCCAGAAACCAGCCGTGCCGCTTCTGCCCGTCGAGCCACGCCGTCCAGGAAATTATCTTTGTTGGTGTGTAGATAGATCTGGAGGTCATCCGCGTAAAAAAGATACACTAAAAAAGTACAAAAGAGTATATTTTGCAGGTCGTTGACATACAGGCTAAACAGCAAGGGTCCCAGGGCAGAACCCTGTGGAACTCCCAGATTAGTTTCAAGCCACTCTGAAGTTCCGTTTTTATTCGTAATTACAATCTGAGATCGCCCCTGTAAATATGATTTAATCCACATGAGAGCCGCCCTAGAGAACCCCAGCTGTCTCAGCTTAGATAGTAATTTGGAAGGTGAGATGGTGTCAAAGGCCTTGCTGAAGTCAAACAGTAGCATAAGCGTCACCTTCTGTTTGTCAATTGCCATGCGTACGTCGCCGGTCAATTTTAATAACGCTGTTTGTGTAATGTGGTGTTTTCGGAAACCGACCTGGAAGGGGTCGATTATATTATTTATAAACTAACTAATCGAATATATATATATATATAGAGAGAGAGAGAGAAACCTTCCAAATTAGCGATGCGGTCAACCAGACTTTGCACCATGTCAACAATCCTCGCAGTAGCTTTCAATGTCTGCTGGCGCTCGATCGCACACTCTTTCGCGAACGCAGTTGACCACTTCGCAAACCACGCTGGAGCTTCACCCATGATGAGGTACGATTTAAAACAAATAACAATCATTCCTTCGTAAAAATCGAGAAAAGAAAAGAAATATCAGTCGTACGATTTCGAGACGCAGTAGTCGCAGTCAATGGACGGTCGGAGGTCGGTAAGGTAGAGGCCTTTTACACCCGTATACGAAGTGATAAGCACTATCAATGATCAAGCGCGAAAAAATTTTGCATAGAGTCAACAACAAAAAAGTAATTGCACAGACTAACTCTATAAATATTGTAATACGCTTAAGAGCTGCTGCAAGCACACTCCGGACAAGAGGAATACGAAATTCTCACACTTCAAGATCACTACGTGGCACCGGCAAACTAACCTTCAGAATTTTTCCGCGTGTACACGCGAGACTAAGGGTATCCGTAAGGTGAACAACATGGGTACAAGGTTATTTGCAATTGATCGAGGGTTACACTATAGTATAAAGACAATTAAAAAAGCAACTCTCGCTAAAAATTCAATTGAAAAACACTTCTAGGTTAAACACTGCGAAAAATCGCAAGGCGCACGTACTCTCACACTCCGCATAACAAGACTGGTCACACTGATCTTCAATGTCGATGGTGGACTGGGCAGGCAGGATGTTGGAAAGCGCTGTTGGTCACTCGTTTGTCATGACGAACGGAAAGATTGACCTTTTGCAGAAGGCCGCTGGTTTTCACGATTTTGACGTCCCACTAAAGCCGCTGTTTGATCTGGATTTCAGATGCAAGTACCAAGCACAGGCAAAAAATATTAGCATAGATGGTAGCTTGCAGAAGAGAGCGTGCAAGGATCTATAATAAAAAACGCCCAAAGGCATGCACAGCGAGACAAAAGCGTCTGTAGCAGCAGCGGTCAAAAACTCGTTAGCCGGTACTTAGAGAGAGATAGAGAGAGATTTATATGTTTTTTATTATTATACATTATGTTATACATATTGATTTAAGAGAAAGCAGAATAGAATAAATTGTTGTGTAAGTATGCTAGTATGAAAAGTGTGGAATGGAATCAAGTGAAATGAGATAAATGAGTGTGTATGTTGTGTGCGTCATGATTGCGTGATTTCCAATTTAAAGAAATATGTTTTAGCTGCGTGTTTAAAGTGTGATATGGAAGTGTATATCCAGGGGGGTCACCTTACCTCTCACAGGCCTGACCGCGACGTGGAAATCATAAAAGGCTAATATGTAGTTAGGCACTACTAAGAAGTGTTGAAGATTTTTCTTAGAAGGCAGGCCATGAGGTATTTTCTATGCCATTGCAACTTACGTAAGGGAAGATGCACTCGTCTCTCCTTCACCGTACAGATATAACGGATCCCCATGTTGACAAGTCTCTGCAGTTTCAAGTCCAGTTCTTGTGTCAGGTCGCAGTAAGCCAGTGAACAATAGTCGATGATGGAAAATAGGAGTGCTTGCACTAGGTGTTGGCGCAATCTAAGGTTAGTGCTCTTCCGAAAGAAATAGAGCCAATACATCAGAGAGTGAGCACGTTTACATATTTGTGTAACGTGCTCTTTCCACGTAAGTTTGGAGTCTAGCACCAACCCCAGATTGCGCACAGATAATTCATAGTCGACCAGGACTCCCCCTATATTTAAAAGGTATTAGCAGTAGAAGGTAGTGCATTTATATAGTAGGGGGAACCCAGGACGATTGCCTTAGTCTTAAGGACATTCAGTTTAAGTCAATTTAGTGCCCAGCCCAGCCCATTATCCTCTCGGCGTTAGCACTCATGCTGACAGAACAGGAATTGAGCTCCTCGAAATAGCATTGGCTATAAATCTGCAGGTCATCCGCGTAGATTAGATGGGACACATCTGAATCTAGACAGAAACCAATATCATTGATGTACAACGCGAACAACAAGGGGCCTAAAACTGACCCCTGTGGGACACCGGTGTTTAATGGTGAAAAGGTGGAGAGTTTGTTGTTGTCACCAATGACGGCCTGTTCTCTTCCCGAGAGGTAAGATGCAAGCCAGCGGATACCCTGCTTAAAACAGCCGAAAGAGGATAGCTTTCCGAGTAGCCTGACGTGACACACAGTATCAAACACCTTGCTAAAGTCAAATAAAAGTAGCAAAGTAACTTTCTTCGTGTCTATCCCAAGCCTGACATCAACAGTCAGCTTAATTAAACCAGACTGCGTGCTGTGGCCAGTGCGAAAGCCTGTTTGGAAATTGTCAAGGCAAGGTCTTGTTTCAAGATACTCAGAGATTTGCTTGTGCACCAGCCACTCCAGTACCTTGGACAGGAAACAGAGTAGAGAGATCAGACGGTAGTCAGTCAAAGCTGTTGAAGAGTTAACTTTGTTAAGTGCTCTTACGAGCAACGACTTCCAGGCGGAGGAAAAGCGTGTCTCGCTCAAAGACAGGTTGAATATTTGACATAGACGGAGAAAAATAAAACGTTGCACTTACTCAAAATTTAAGTAAATGCAACCTAAATTGTTCAGTAACAGTTATTAAGTAAATCTAACTAAAGTCTAGCTCGCGTAGTAATAACTGAATGAACAGTCGGTAACTTACTCCAGTACTAAATAACATTTGAAAATAAAAGCTGCATGATAGATATTATTACTATGCTCGACATAATCTTATAGTCATAGATAGTTTGTAAAACCAACAAAATAAGGTCATATAATAATATAAGAAGACAATGCTCGACTGTGCCGCGAAGGCAACTCGGGCAGAAGTTTTGAGCACAGGGAAGGGTAATCGGCACAGATCCGAAGCTCTTTGTGTCTCGTTTCAGATAAGACACACTATATTGCATATTTATATGTTTTTTTTCTCTCACAGTTTCTCGTATCTTACGATACACCATACTAGTATACTTTTGTAGGTTAGGTGCGCCGCTCCTTTTCGCTGTCGCATGCAGTCAAGTAGATTTTACTGCAGTAGCATCTACTGAACAGGCGTTACTGAACTGACTTCAGTACCCGCAACGGTTTATTTTTCTCCGTGTAGTAGAGAAGCGAGTATTGGCAGTGCTTTGGAGATTACAACCTGTGGGATGCCATCGCTTCCCCTGGCCTGGGTGTTAAAGTGTGATACAGCAGCCGACACATCCGACTCTGTGATAGCCCTGAAGATAAAGTGTTCAGGGAGGTCCAGACTCTCCAGCGTTCGCAGATACTCCTCAACAGATGGAGCTTGAGGGTCATTAGAGATGGAACTTGTGTTGTTGAGTGTTTGTTGAGAGCATCTAAAGAGAACCGAGCAGGTGAAGGAGATTTAGAGGTAGTAATACCAAGATTTTCAAGCTCTCTCCAGGTCTCTGCAACGTCGGTCAAGGTAGACAGGCGTGAATAATAATAATTCAGCCTAAGCCTCCTCCACCTGTTTATGAGCATCGTCCTTTGCGATTCTTAGACTTCTGCGAAAGCGCTTGTAGAGTCTGTTACTTTCAGTCAAAAGGTCACGAAGAGCCACGGTGAACCACGGGTGACGTTTACGTCCTGGTGTCACAGTCTTTAATAGGGCGGAATGATTTATGGCGTTCGTTAGGTTAGTGTTAAGAATGGTAATTCATTCGTCAAGTGATGACGTGGTGAGGGATGACCAGTTACATGCGCTAAGGAAGTCCCTTAACTTCTCAGCACAGATTCCTTTGGAGTTTGTGTAAGAGTATGATGCAGGTACGTGTCGTGGAATCTGTATGTCGAGTGTGGCCGTGATAAGGTCATTGCCGTTAATGAGAGGAGTGTCCGTCTTCCAGTGTGAGAGCAGGCGATCCTGCTCATCAATTAAGCATAGGTCAAGCCAGGTGTCAGAGTCTTGTCTGTGATAGCTTGCACCATATGGCACAGAGGTAAGAGAATTCTCATCAAGGAAGGCCCTGATGAAGTTAGCGTCTTTAGATGAGGAAAGTTGATCGAAATTAAAGTCACCCATAATGACCTTCGTAGAGTAGTTGTGTATATGCGTTGTTAGTTGCTCGATGAAATTAGATCCCTGGATAAAGGGTGAGTGAGGAGTACGATACATAATCTCCACGAAGATGGGCGATATTCCCTTAGCTGAGATCTCACAGAAAAGATACTCCGGCGTACCTGGCTTGCCCGACCATTCGCCGTCAGATGACGAGATAACGCTGGCTGTCAATGAATGATGAATGTAGAGGGCCACACCTCCACCGTTTCTGTTTCTGTCCCGTCTGTACAAAATGTAATCATTCAGTGAAGGGATGGATGCTATCTTGTCGCTTAGCCAGGTCTCAGTTGCAGCTATTACGTGAAAGGGGGAACAAGTGGACAAGAAGAGCCTGGATCTCAATGTGACATCCCGCCTTAGGACCGTGGGATCTAGTTCAGCCAGGACGGTGAAAGCCAGGAGTTGCAGTAATATTTCCTGTGTATAGGCCAGGCCAGAGATCACCACTACATTATTCACTGAACGCTCCTGCTTCCTCTTAACCTCAGCCAGCTCGCTGCGGAGGTTGTTGATTTCTTCAGAGGCAGGAGCAATGCTGCTGTTACCCCGATTGCAATCACTTTTCTCGATCTTGCGAAAGCTTTTGATACGGTAGATCATAAGATACTACTTGATAAACTTTACAATTATGGAATCAGAGGCACGGAACACAAACTTATAACAAGTTATCTGGAAGGTAGAAATCAAAGAGTAAAAATTAATGACTGTATAAGTGAATCCAAAACAATTACTACTGGTGTACCACAAGGTACTATCTTAGGTCCACTGTTTTTTATTATATATGTTAATGATCTCTTGCAAAATATGCCTGCAAATTCAATAATATCATATGCGGATGATACAGCAATTATTTCGACGGATAGTTCTTGGACAGGAGTAGAGGAAAAAATGACTAACTACTTATATAAAGTATCTAACTGGCTTGCACTAAATAAACTATCACTAAACATTGACAAAACAGTTTGTATGACTATCGGGAACTACTCTGATAGCGTACCTTATAAAGATTTTTTAATACAAATTGATGGCAAAGACATCAAAAGAGTTGAAAATACCAAGTACTTAGGAATTATTTTTGATTATAATATGAAATGGATAAATCATATATAGTATTTAATAAATATGTTAAAATATATGGTATTTATTTTGAGAAAGATTAATAGATTTATGCAAATTAAAACTTTAAAAATGATATATTATGCATTTTTCATAGTGTTATAAATTATGGTATAATAGCTTGGGGTGGTGCTTACTCTACTGCTACCAATCTATTACAAAGGCTACAAAACAGAATTTTGAAAATCATAAACAAAAATAATTTTGCTCAGGATAATCCATTGAGTATTGGGCAACTATTTGCATATGAATTATTAATATACCACTACAACACATTAAAAGTTAAATTTTTAAATTCAGAAAGCAAAACTAGGAATAAAAGCATTCACATACCTAGGAGACTTAAGACTATAAGTAATAAGAATAGTTATATTAAAGCCATAGGAGTTTATAATGATCTGCCAAATAACCTAAAAACTTTATGCTCTAAGAATTAAGAGAATGGGTTAAATTTCACATGTAAAAAAAAAAAAAAATGTTCTTTTTATAAAATTAATAAGAAATATTGATAATGTATTTATAAATTGCTATGTATTCTGTATACAAATTTTATTAAAATGTTATTAATCAATCTTTCATATTGTAAAACTGTTAAAGTGTAAGTTAGGTACTACATATCTTGAAATAGATTTTTATTTTAGTTATAAGGAACTATAATTAGTAAGTATACCGGCCTTGCGAACAGGTAACTGCGTTTACCTCTGCGGGAATTTTACTATTATGTAAATAATATGTAATTTTTTGTCTGGTTAATAAATAAAAAAAACTGGAAAGAAAAAAATCCAGTATTTTTATTGCTAAACATTTTCTTCTGAATCGAATTAAAATTTCTGCATTCATACCAAAACTACAAGTACAAAGTATCCTCCTGAAATTTTAGCCCAAAAGAACGACTTGTTAACTTCGAATCCTATGGACAGTGAACAAAACATGGCACCAAGTGTCACAATAGGCAAGTCGGGATGTTTTAGCACGATAAATTTGAAGGTTTTATTACCAAGTTTATCTAAAAAAGTTACAAATTATTTACTTTTTGTAATTTTCCCTCGTGAATCTATTTTTCAGGGTTTAAAAGTGTTGTGCCCCCTTAATAATGTTATTTACTGAAAAATGGCGTAATTTTATTCAAAAAGGGCATTGTTTCTCAAATCTTGTATTATTGGTAAACATTAAAATAAGGAGAATCAAATATTTATCCATTTTATACAATGTCGATCACTCATCTAACTACGAAACCAAGAAAACGATGTTTAACTTTTTTGATTAATTATATTTACACTTCTATATTCAATGCTATCAGTGTAGTATGTGATGATGTATTATCAAGTAGGTTAAAACCATACTGTGGCTTGCTGTAAATGCACTAGAGGACAATGGTGTCCAGGTGTATGTAGTGCCCGATGATGAGGTCCATTTACACCTTTACCGAAAAAACTGCGAAGCCTACTATCTAGACTAAAATAAGATAAGATTAGAGATTAAGATTTTAAATTTCTCACCTTAAGTACATTAGGGGCACATGGGATTTAACTAGTATTAAAAAATTCAACTTGATAAACTAATAATTAAAAAATTTGATAGTGCTATCATCCAGTTTATAGATTATTCCTATATATTTCCCTATATGCTACACACTAGTTCCAATACATAACTATAAATTAGAATATTCCTGGTAAAAATGTTTCCCAATAGTTATAGCCATCGCTTGGCCAACTCTTGAGTGTTTGGCCAACATTTTCAGTATTGGTTGGCCAACACACCCATTATTTTTCTTAGGGTTTTTCAATTGTGGTAGGCCAACAATTGATGAAATTTTAAATGGTAAAAAATGTCAAATAATCTTCATTTACAGCACAAATAACACATTCACAATGTTATAACAATGAAAAAGAATAGATCAACAATTAACCCACTTTACATCGTGAAATCAGAAAATTAAACAATCGTGTGTAGGTTAGAATTTGCATTGTCTGTAGATGTAGGGTCATACTAGACTTGTATTTGGATACATACTAGCGATCTATTTTCAGTAGCAGTTTCACCAAAAGGTTCCTGCCAACCCTTGGCCAATTTTTACAGTATCCACTACTGAGAAAATTTGGCCATCACACTCCACAGACTAGCCATTCTTATGGTTAAGTTTTTACCAGGGTAATAAAATTATCTACTAAAAGTATGTATCTACTTTTAACAGAAAAAAAATTTAAGAAGATTATGTAAGGTTTACCATAACTAAATAAAGAAATATTTTAAAAAACAGAGAAAAATTATAAATTAAACTTTTGAAGTAAACATACATTGATGCTAAATTTACTTTCTGTGGTACCAGTCAGTTTTGTTGTATCTTTAACGTCCCGTAATTGTGATATATCAGGCATTTCCTCATGATTCTCAATTGCCAGAAGACCAGAATCTTTTGAATTTTTACATCGTTTTGCTAAATGACCCATTTTTCCACACTTGAAACATAAAAATGTATTATTTTTATCAATCGAATCTAAGTAATCTAAATTGCCAGCATTAATATCGGCCTTTTCTTTTTTTTTTTTCCATTGTGTTTTTTTGTAGGTAGAGAAATTAAAGGATTTTTTTCCTCGAACAAAAACTTTTTTTTTTAAGTTGATTCTAAGAAAATTTGTATTCAATTCTTTAGCGCTATTATTTCTTACTAATGTATCTTCAATCATCTGATTACTCTTAGTTAAAATAATCGATGGTTTAATGACTTCAGAAATATTTGTTATAGGCATCTGTGGAAAAGTATCTGAATATTCTTTACTATTAGTATTATTTATATTTAACAGTTTCTTACTGTCTATTCTACTTTTCCTGTCAAACTGAAATTGGTTTGAACCAATAATTTCTGTCATAGATACAATAGACGAATTTTCAGATGTATATTGACTGTCATTAAATGTAATATTTTCATTCACTTTGTTATTAGTTTTAATAATATTTGTATCACTGGTATAATCTGTCACTTTTATAAAATTATAAGAATCTGTTATAAATTTATTATGTTCATGTGAATCATGCAAATTTTTCATATCATTAGAACTACATAAATTATTTTCACAACATATTTTTTTCACATTTTGGACATATTCATCGCCGAAGAGATTGTTGTGATTTCTCACACGTTTATTACTGTGATCTTTGGAATCATTATTAAAAACATAATCGTCATCAGAATTTGTTGAACTATACAGCATACAGCTATCCTCTTCCTTTGTTTCTTCTACTTTTGTAGCCAAACTTTTATCAATACTAGGTTCAGTACATCTATCTAACCAACTTTTACTTAATAACCTATTATTTGTTGGTGAATCATTTGAAGATCTAAGTATTAACTGCTGCAAAGTATTACTTGATTTGGAGGTTACATTACTTCTCAGAGAAATTACCTTTAAATTGGGTTTTGTCCATTCTGCTATTTTAAAAGTATCAGTTTTTATACTTTCATCACTATTTTTACTGTAAAGATTTATTTCCTTAAAATTCTTATTAGAATTTTCTGTATTGTCATCTAATTTTGAATTAATAGCTAACTTTCTAGGATTACGTTTTGAAAAATTAAGTGATTTGAACCTTTCTTGTGATAGTTGAAAAGATGAGTTACTTGCAAATTTAGATTCATTTTCTTTACGATTGTTTTTTTCTGTATTTAAATGATGATCCCATGCTTGTTTGATGTTACTTTTATTTTCAAAAAAAGGCGTATAACTTTCTACATCAGATGTATAGATATTCGATGAAAAAGTATTTTCTGGGTCAATAGAATTGGGAATAGGTGATAGCTCTGTACTATGATAAACTTGATTTTCTTTACTCAAAACTAAATCAAAATGACTGTTTTCAACTGGAGTACTTTCTTTCATATTATCATAAGTAGTAGTAGCTTCCTGCGGCCTATTCTCTAATGTTTTAATTTTGAATTCCCAGTAAATTTTATAAGCCTCACGGATAGTACTATCTGCTGCTTTTATGTCATTCTAGAATAAAAATTATTATTATTAACATAAATTAATATTTAAGTTTTACGTATATTTTTTAAGCTATGACATACTTTATTTGGTTTACGTCCATATTTATTTATAAAATTACTTTCCCACTTTTTAATACGAATTTTGTACTGATAATATTTTGTATTGAAATACGATTCATCTTTTGAATCCATGTTTATGTAGTTAAAATTTGGAAACTTATTTTTATATTATTAGAATTTTCGGTTATACAAAAGATATAAAATAGAGTAAATAAAAAAAAAAAAAATTATAATTAATACTTTCTATGATCTACGAAGTATGTTTTTGCTGATACGAATATTTCGCGCCAGATATTGTTAATAAGGGCTATCACACGTAAAAAGGAATGGGAGAGCGAGGAACAGTTATAAATTAAATCCCGCCAGACTGAAATGCAGAGATATGAGTGAAACGTTTGGTTCCGCCTTCCGGCTTTATAGTCTATTTTTGCTTCCTCCTAAGAGGAAGCTTAGTAATAGTAAAATTTTCAGTTTCGCTGAAACTTTGTAGAAACGCATTTGGAGGTGTTTGGAGTACGAATCATGCGTTTTTAGAAAATGTCCGTGCGGATGGCTGTGTGTGTGTATGTACACTGCGCGTGAATTGATCCACGGTATTGCTACCAAATCTGACCGTCACAAAAAAAACCACGTGGCCATTTTCAACAAAGGAGGAGTTTTCATGTAGCTGTCATAGCGACAGTCATGGCGACAGTAATAATACCGTGGATCCCCGGCTGAAAATAATCATATGAGTGCTCGTATGATAATCATATGATACTATCGACCGAATCCTCATATGAGAATCATATGAGTGTCGTATGATATGTAGTAGTAGTAGTAGTAGTATTTTTATTGTTTTATACATACAACGTATTTACAATAATATACAAAAATACATTCTCTCCGTACATCTTTTTTCTCTTTTTTTTTCTTTTTTCCATACATTATACATAGTACACTGTTGTTTCCTCCTCCCTAGTCTTCCTTCTTCCTTCTAGCCATTCTCTCTTCATCCTCATCCCTCATTTCCACTTCTTTTACCTTCTTTATTCTGCCCTCTTCTTCTATCCATTCGTACATCTCCCCCTCTACTCTCACCCTGATGTTCCCTCTTCTCATTAGTTCACCCCTTCTCTTTGCCTCCTCCATTCTTCTTTCCCTTTCTAAAGTTGCCTCTCTTTTTGCCCTTCTCTCTTCCCGGTTCATCCACTGCTCTAATCTCACCTTGTTCTTTTCGTTTATCTCCTCTCTCCTTTTCCAGACTTTCTCCATCTCTTCTCTGGATTCAAATATAATTTTCTTGGTATCGCTGTTGGTTGTTTCCTCCAGTTCCCAGTTTGTCCCTACTAAAAATTCGTCCAGCCAGTTCTGTGTACCTTGCTCTCGTCCCAGTTTGCTCCCTTGTGTATGATTACTCCTCTCTTCCACACTTTGCTTCTTCCCTCTTCCGTTCTCTTTCTTTTACTTGCTGATACCAAGCTGACCTCACTTTTCATTTTTACTTGCTTATCTCTTCCGATCCCTTTCTCTCTTTTTCGCGTCGACCCTTTTCCTCCGACTTCTTTATCTTATCCCTCATCTCTTCAACTACCCTTTGCATCTTCTCCCTTTCTCTTCTCTCTTCTCTCACTTTTCCTTTCAGTATCTCCACGCCCCCTTCCAGGTCCATCAATTTCCTCTCCACCGCTTCTCTTTCTCCCCTCTCCAGCTGCATCTTCACCTTCCACTCCTTTACCTCCTCTTTTATTTCTCTCATCTCCCTCTCCACTCTTCTCTCGAAATGCGTCATCTCCACTATCTGGCTTTGTCACTTTTTTATCTCCTATCTAGTTGACTGATCTTTTCTTTCTAACCTCTTTACGCTATTATCTGCACGTGCTTTCGCTTCTGTTCTATACGTTCCCTTTTCTATTCCGTCCGTTCCCTCATTCTGCTCCTTTCCTCCTTGCCGACGTTCCTAGTATCTTTCTCTCTACACTTCTAGGGACTTTTCCTTGGGGTTCCCTAGGTGTATCCCGCACGCTTTTTGAAACTGCTCCCGATCCATTTTATCTTCCTTCCCTTTCTTTATTCTTCTTTCTCCTTTATTCTGTTACTTTTTCTTTGTTTTTTCGTTTCCATATAATACTATTAAGGTTCCCTACATGGCTTCTTTTGCCTCCGCATATTTCTTCCCATTTTTTCCCTGATATCTTCGTCTCCTCACAGTCTCCTCTTCTTCTCTCCCGCACATTCTGCATTTCCTGTCTTCTTCCTTTCTCCAGTAGTGGTTGCCTCTCGTTTCACTTCCTAGTCTGAATCTTGCTATCTTTTCCAGTGCCCCTCTCCTCTTTTCTCCTGTCTCTCCTATATATTCCGGTATTTCTCCTTGTTCCATCAGTAGTTCTCTTACCTCTTCTGCATATTTCGACCCTCTTATTTCCTCTCTCCACTTCTGCCATTGCGTGTCCTTGTTTATCCTTTCTATCTTCTTCTCATCTACCCCTTCTCCTTCTTCTACTCTCCTCTTGTATTCTTCCACCGATATACCGCATTTTTCTAATTCGCTCCTTCTTACATCCTTACCTCTTCCTCTCCTTATCTTTTTTCCTCCTTCTTTTTTCAGTAAGCTCCAGCATTCTCTCAGCAAGGAGTTTTCTTTAGCCTTCCTCAATTTTCCCTCGTATCTAACTGCCCTTTTTCTTGCTCTTATTTCTAGTTTGAAGTGTTTCGTCTCCCAATGTATAATGTGCGCTGGAGTTGTTCTCTCCAGCTTGAGAACCCATTTCATATATCTTCTCTGAATGTTCTCCAGTTCATCCTGCCCTTTCCAGCCCCAAATCTCCGCTCCGTACTCCATTACACTCTGGACTAGTGCGTCGAACAGCTTCATTCTCAACCTCCAGCTTTCTTTGAAGATTGTCTCCCCTATCCCCCATACTGTGCCCAACACTACAGTTTCGGCTCTTCCTCTACTGCCTTACTCACCACATATATTGCATCTATCGTCCCTCTCCCTTTTCTAAACCCGATCTGTGTGTCGCTCAGTCTGTTCTCTTCTTCTAGCTTCTTCTCTATTCTCCCTCTTATCAGTTCTGCATATATTTTATATCCTGTATCCATCAGGGTGATCCCTCTGTAGTTTTTACATTCTCCCTTATCTCCTTTTTTAAAGACTGGTTTCATCGTCCCTTTTCTCCATTCTTTTGGAAGTCTCTCTCCTTTCCATATCTTTATCAGTATCTCCGTCAGTTCCTCTACTAGATTCTCTTCTCCATATTTCCATGCTTCGTTCTGTATTCCGTCATCTTCTGGTGCCTTTTTCTCCTTCAACTTTCTGATTATTTCCCTCACTTCCGCTACTTCTATCCCACTTTCTGCTGGCTGTTCTAATTCCCTGAACCCTTCTATCCACGTCTCCGTCTCTCCCAGTTGCCCTTTAAAGTGTCCTAACCACTTCGCATCTTCTATCTCTCTATCAACCTGCTCTCTTTTCCCTCTTCTCCTTATTTTAACCATATTCCAGAATTTCTTGCCTGATCTGTCCTCTTTCGCTTCTTTTATCATTAGTCCCTCTTCCTTTTTCTTTCTGTACATGTTCTTTAATTCTCTCTTAATCTCTGTGTACCTGCTGACCCCATCTCTTCTAATCCTCCGTTTAGCCCCCTTCATTTCTGCCCTCTTTTTTCTGCATTCTTCATCCCACCATCTATTTTTTTTCATTCTTCTTTCTCACCCCTCTTTTGGTTTGTATCGCGTTCCTTACTTTCACTTTCAATTCTCTCCATGATTTCGCTTCTCCTCCCCTTTCTAGCCAATTTCTATATTCTATAATGGCCTTCTCTGTCCATGACGCCCTACTGACTTCCTCTTTTACCACCTCCGTTTTTCTCTCTGTGTCTATCTCTATCACCAGCATCCCATGGTCCGATTCTATTCTATCTTTTACCTTCATTCTTTTTATCTTTCTCTTTCCTTCCTCATTTGCTATCCCATAATCTATTACTGAACATCCCATTCCTCCCACGTACGTTATTTCTCCTTCCTCATCCCCTTCTATGTTGCCGTTTAGAATAGACAGCCCCATCTCTTTTAGTCTGTCTAACAGCTCTTCTCCCTCTTTATTTACTGATTTATCCTTAGATTCTCTCCTTTCCTCATTTCCTCCCTCATCCAGACTTCTACCCTCTGTTCCTGTCCTTGCATTTAGGTCTCCGCACCAGAGTATCCTTCCTCCTCCACCTGCCCTTTCTACCATTTCCTCAATCTCCTCATAGTTCTTCTTTTTCTCATCCCTCATATATATCGAGCCTATCCACCATTCCTCTCCTTTTATCCTGAGCTTTCCTCCTATAAATTCTCCTGATCTCCCTTCCATCCACTCTACTTTATCCTCTTTACTTCTTTTCTTGACTGCCATTATCATTCCTCCCTTTAGCCTACCTCTGCTTCCCCCCTTCTTTGCCTCTCTTACCTCTACCTCGTATCCCTGAAGCCTTTTCCTTATGCTTTCCTCTTCTCCGCCTCCTGTCCATGTCTCCTGCAGGCAGATGACGTCGAATTCCCGTAGAAATCTCCATCCTTCCTCATCCACTCCTTTAATTCCTGTCACGTTCCAGCTCAATACTTTCAGACTTTCTTTTTTTTCTCTTTTTCTCGGTCTTTCTTCTTTCCCTTATTCTTGCCTTCTTCCTCTTTTCCGAAAAAGCTTGTCCTTTCTCTCATCCCATATAAATTCCTCGTCTCCCACCATCAGTTTATTCTTTCCTAATTTCACTTGTTTCCCTTGGTTTCTCCACTCTTTAGCCAGCCCGTTCAGCTTCTCTCTATTTCTCCTCTCTATCCAAGTTGTATCGTGATCTATGAACAGGTCCGTGCCCTTTAGTTTATTCTTCGCCTCCATTATCTTTTCCTTTTCTTCTCTGTCTTCACATTCCACGCCGATTCTGTTTGTGGCCTTGCCTCTAATCAGCCACGTCCTCTTCACCTTCACCGTAATTTTTAGCTTTTCGTTAAACCAGCCTTCAATCTTCACCTTGTCCCACCTATCCTCTTTTAGCCCTGTTAAAACCACGTTGTTCCGTTTCCTTTCTTTTTCTCCTTCCTCGATCCTCCATTCTAGCTCCTTCATTTGTTTATCTTTCTCTTCCTTCTCCTCTTTCCCTTTACTTCCTGCATCCATCTTATCCATCTTCTCTCCTTCTGCCTTCTCCTCCAACACCTTTACCCTTTCTTCCATTCTTCTTTCAAGTTCTTCTCTTTTTCTTCTCTCCTCCCCCGCATCCCTTTTCATTCTCTCCTCCAGTTCCATTCTATCCCTTTTCTCTTCTTCCATTAGCCGCCTTACCTCTTCCACCTTTTCATTCATTTTCTCCTCTGCCTCCTTCCACCTCTTTTCCCACTTTTCTCTTTCCCTCCTTCTCTCCTTCTTCTCTTCGTCCATCTTCTTTAGAATCTCGTCCAGTGACTTTTGCAGGCTGTCCATCTTTTTCTCTCCCTTCTCTACTTCTTTCTTCTCTGCCTTTGTTGGAGTCCTCGCAGTTTTATTACTCTTTCCGAACGGGCTTTTCTCCCTTATCTCTTCTGTCTTCTCTCTTTTCTCCTTTTTCGGTGTGCTTCCCTTTCTCTTCTTTCTTTCCTCTGTGAGGGTTAGCGGCCTTAATGCCCCCCCTCTTCCTCTTATTGCCCTTTTTACCTTTTCCTCCTTAGGAGTACTTTCCCAGTAATTTCCCCGTCTCTCTTCACCTCTCGCCAATTCAAATCCTCGCGGGGTTTTGAATTCCTGTTCCCGTTCCACTTCGTTCCACTTTGTTCCTACAATCTCTTCTATCTGATCACTACTGTAGTTCATCGTTTGCGGCTTCGCCGCTCTCCCCTCTATCTCTATCCTTTTCTACTTGGCCTAATCTCACTTTATTTTTCTCCTCTTCTCTCCCGTCTCACTTGTCTTCCCTTCTCTCCCTTATATCTTCTTATTATCTGTTTCTCCCTTTCTCTCTCCTTCTTCTCCCTTTCTATCCCCTACTCTTCTCACTCCTCTAAAACTACCGAAACACAGTGTACTAGGTATACACAAACACAACGCGCACGACTCGTCCAAAAGGCGCCAATGCTCTCTGATATATAGTAAATTCTCATAAAAATAAATAATAATTATTCTACCCCTATTCGATACTTATTAATTATATCTTTCTTTGTACTGGGTATATTCCGTTTTGTCTCGAGATTCTCGAGTCATAACGGAACGTTCCGATATGTAGTTCTGAAACGCGAAACGGAACGTTCCAAAATAATCCGCTGTTGGCGCTGCTCGCAGTACTGCGAATCGTGATACTGCGTGAGCGCGCGAGGTCGACTAGCTATGTAACCTCGTGTTCATACCGGCAAGCCTCTCCGGGGTTTTGGCTGCTGTTTTCGTTGATCGTTTTGAGTCTCGTCTCGTTATTGTCTTGTCGTGTTTTAAGAAGTGGTGAAGTCGATAACGAGACGAGACTCTAAGCGATCAACGAAAATAGAAGTCAAAACCCCAGACCTCGGTCAATAATCGTTTGCCGGTATGAACACGAGGTTACAGCTAGTCACGCTCGCGCACTTTCACGATTCGCAGTACTGCCAGCAGCGCCAACAGCGGATTATATTGGAACGTTCCGTTTTGCGTTTCAGCACTACATATCGAAACGTTTCGTTATGTCTCGAGAATCTCGAGACAAAACGGAATACACCCACTGTTGATTTGTAAGTTGCACCGAGAATTTATTTTTTCATAGATATTACATTGAAAAAAATCCGGACTTGTGGAGATTTGAACCCTGAACGTCAAGATTATGAAGCAAGCGTTTTACCACCGAGCCATCGTGATCTTTCATATTGTCGATCACTTTAGTTGAATCAAATAGTCAAGTTCTTCTCGCTCCTGATGATATCGTGAGTACTCGCAAAAGACGTGCTTAACATGCTCTGTTGCATCCGAACATATTGGGCAGTTCAGATGGTCGTCTAGTTTAAACCGATGCAGGTACGCCCGAAAACATCCGTGCCCGGTCAAAAACTGCGTGAGGTAACTTGCCCATGTCTTCTTCCGATCCAGTCTTCTATCCTTGGTATAAGGTGCGACGCTGTACCTCCCAGCACAGGTGCGCAACACTTAACGCCTCGTACGCACCAAGATTTTTCGTTAATCGCGGGATTGAGCGTAATCGCCGACGTTTGGGAGAACGTGGGGAAAGGAGGAAGAAGTAATCACACAAGTTATTAAGTTGTATTGCACGTATATTTGGCCCAACCCTTCCCTACAACGTGGTGGCCGTAGCCGCCCACGCACAGTAGCCACGCAGGGCTCGCCGTCACACCTCTACTCTTATATACACGCGCGCGCCTCGGAGCTCTCGCCTCTGACGTCGCGCAGTCTGACCCGTCTGCTCTCTCTCTCTCACACACACTCGTATTCCGGTTTGGCGCAACCCGCTCGAGTAGTTACGCGGTCGGCGCGCTCTATCTCTCCCTCTCTCTCTCTCTCTCTCTCTCTCTCTCTCTCTCTCGGCAGTAGACTTGAGGATGAAGGCCTGGCTCCCGCTCCGGCTACCTTCCTCTGGCTGAACGGCTGGACGGTCGTCTCCGGGGAGGGATCTCTTCCTCGGGGAGGTGGTCCAGGTCGTGGCGCTGCTGCTTTCTCACTCTCACTCACTCGCAATTCACTTTCTCGCGCCAGCTCGAACCGGCGAGCTCACCCCTTGGGTATGTCGGCCAGCGAATTCCACGAATTCCCAGGACGTAGCTCGCGTTCGAGAAAACGCGGGCCTCGCTGGAACCGATCGCCTTTTCTTCCTCGCTTCGAGTGAGTTTGCCGCGCAAACAATAACGCGCGACTTGCTCGTCTGCGACGTACAACGTCGCAATCCCCCTCCCTTAACTTTGCTACCCCCAAGAGAGACGGACCCCATCGTAGATCGAGGAAAAGGACCGTCCAACTCATTCCCATTGGAGTGGGTTTTAAGTTGGGCGGGGGCGCCACCCTACATCCTCCCACTCGCCCCGGAGTTGCGTTTGGAGCATAACCGCAACCCCAACTTCTCTTCCCTCTGTCTCTCTCGTGGCTCTGTTCTCTCTCCTCTCTCTTTATTCTGCTCGATCCTTGCAACGTCCTCCGTAAATGCGCCGAAGGACGAGCTCTCTCGTCTCAGGTGATACTCCTTCTAAGCCTCGCAAGATTTGAAGGAGGATGTTTCTCTCCTCTTGCTGGCTATAGTTAGGGACCTCCCTGACTACGTGGATCTGGCGATTCCTGGTGTCTTCTTCTGGGCGGAGATAGCGGAGACGCTCCCTCTCCTGCTGTTGGTATAGCTGTTGATATAGCTCTTGTGTCACCAGCTCTTCGACCTCGTTCCGATACCTCGCTTTCTGCTGCTGCCTTTCTTCTCGTATGCGGCGATCGTTCGCTTCTCGTTCCTCTCTCTCTCTTCTCTCTCTTGACGCTCGCGGGCCTCTCGCTCTTCTCGCTGGTGATGGTCCCGTCTCTCCGGCTCCTCTCGCTGCCGGTCACCGGGTTCGTCCCAGCGTACAACGTCGCAAAGGCGATGAGTCCATCGCCCCTTCCCGGCTGAAAATAATCATATGATTGCTCATATGATAATCATATGAACACTCATATGATTATCATATGATTATTTTCAGCCGGGTTGCCACTAGCGTTCCATCTTGTTTGCCATTCAGCCATCGTCTTCTTTCTTGCGGCATCCCAGATCTCCTTCTGGCTTTTGTCATTCGATCGTCTCCTAGCTTTAAATACGTCCTTTCTTTCCAACGCTAAAAGGTCAATGGGTGGCATGCCTGCTATAATGCAGGCAGCATCGGCCGATACCGTACGGTAAGCGGACGCCACTCTTAGTGCACTTCGCCTATACACTATATACTTTCGTATATACGACTTCACCCTCATTTCATCTGCCCATATCCGGGCTCCGTATAGCATAAACGATGCGGTCCCAGTGACTACGAGTAACCTTTGCTTCTAAGTTGGCCCTCCTACATTTGGCATCTATCGTGATAGAACAGCACCAACTTTCGCTGCTTTATCACTGACTATTTCCAGATGCTGTTTAAAACTTAGTCTTGCATCGATGGTGATGCCCAAGTATTTGATGGTTAGTTGAGAAACGATCTCATGTCCATCCACTGTCAGTGTGATTTCTTCTATATTCTTCCTACTGGAAATAAGAATAACTTCCGTTTTATGACTGCCTATTTCCAGTCCGGTGTCTGTTAGTTTAGTTAGTTATTCGTGTATTATACGGGTTGACTCTTCAGCTATGTCTGTCAACTCTTCTTTATGTTTCGCTACTACCACTACTCCTATGTCGTCAGCGAATCCCATGACTTTTGCTCCTTCAAGTAATTGTAGCTTTAGTACCCCGTAATACATGATGTTCCAAGTAGGTGGGCCAAGTACTGATTCTTAGGAGACGCCTCCTGTAACTTTATAGGTCTTGGTACCTTCCTCAGTGTCGTATAATAAGATTCTGTCCTCCAAGTAGTCGCACATCATCCTTTTTATTTATAAGGGCACATCCTGCTTCCGGAGTGCCTCGTGTATTTCACTCGATCTGGCCGAAATGAATGCATTTTTGACATCCAATGTAACTATGGCGCAATACTTCTTTTTTCCCCCCTTCCATCTTTTCCCCTCTATCGCTGTTTGTGCAATGTCAATCACTAGACTAACTGCTTCCAGGGTTGAACGCTTCTTTCTGAAGCCATATTGGTGTTCCGCTAATCCACCTTTTCATTCTACAAAATGATCCGTTCTGACGCAGATAATGCGTTCCATGATCTTGCCTGGGGTATCCAGCATGCAGAGCAGTCTGTATGATGAGGACTCCTGGGGTGGTTTCTTTCCTTTTGGCAGAAGCACTAATCGCTGTTTCTTCCGGTTTGTGGAAAATGTTCCCTCTTCTAGACATGTATTGTACAAGTCTACGAAGACCTCTGGTTGATCGTAAATGGCATGCTTTAATGCAATATTTGTAATGTCATCCGGCCCTGGGGCCTTGTTGTTTCCCACCATTCTGCAGGCGGCGAACAATTCCTCAATCGTAATGTATGGGATAGCCTCTTTATTTATACCTTTTTCGATGACACTTGGCTGTTCCAGTTTCCTGGAAAACAGTGTGGTCGCTGATTTATCTGTAGTGTTCATTTCCCACGACTGTTCGTCTAGATCCTTGTATTGTTCGCACACAATAGCTACGTCTACCTCTTTCTCGCGGACATACTTGTTGAGTAGGTCCTGTGCTGTCTCACAGTGGTTTAGATTTAACTGCACTATTCTCATTTTCGTTGGTTCTTTAGTACTTTTAATGCGGCTTGGTAGGCTGGGCATGTATAACTATCAGCTGCATGGCCATTCTTTAATTCTCCATCCTTTTCCCAAGAGAATGCAACTCAGCTCGTTTGTGCAACTTTTCGCTGCATGTCCTTCCGCTCTGCACTTAAAACAGCATTTACTTTTGTCGTACGTCTCTGTATACTTATTTGCGATATGTCCAAAACCCAGGCATTTATAGCATCTAGGTGGTCGCATCTGTTGACTAATCTTCCTGATTCTGCAATTAACCCAACCTACTTTAAGCTTTCCCCGTGCGATCGCTTTTTGGGCAATCTGGGCAGGCAGCTGTACGACGGCGGTCTGCGTATCTATAGGTTTTCCGGAGGGTCTTTACGGACGTCTCCTGTACTACTTCCTTCTTTTTTAAAAATTCTCTACTTAAGGATTCTAGAATATCCTGTTTAGAGGTAAGCATATACAGTTCTTTTATTTCAATGACCACTTCATGCTGAAGCCTCTTGATTATGGTTTTTTTTACCAGCACCGCTTTAACCGCTTCTTGAAGTTGCGTTTTTACTTCTTTGGTGCGTCGTAGCTCTAAAAGAAGATCTCCTGCCACCGTTTTGCATATCTTATTTACGTTGTTACCAAGTAGCACCGTCAGATTGGGGTCTGCTTTTATTTTCCTCAAAAAATCAGCGTACGAATTTCCTACAGCAGCTTTTATAACGATTGCATCAGGTCTGGTGGGTCTCTCTCGTGGTTTTCTAGTGCGATTTTTGTTCTTGGCACCAGTGCTTTCGCGTATCTCCTTTTTCCTCTTCTTTTTTTATTTTTTGAGGTATATACCCCAGCGAGCTCTCCCCCATCTGCCACCCAGGGGATGTGTGTGTATATCAATTTTCCTGCTGAAAAAATCAATTAGACCCGATAAAAAAAACTAATCAGTTTGAATACGTTTTTGTGATCCGGAATTTCCGAATATGAACCAATTAACACAATTATAACCGATTTGCACCGATTGGGCAAAAGTTTTGACGATGTTTTAATCAGTTAAAATCGGCTATAATAGTGTTAATCAGATTATATTCGGAAATCCCGGATCACAAAAACGTATTGAATCCGATTGTTATTTTTTTTTTAATCGGTCTAAATCGTTTGTAATTGTGTACATGTTTTAGTCTAGTATGCTATGGTTCATTATTCGGTTTCAATAGATTATAATCGCACGTATATCTTATGATTAATTGGTTAGTGTAGTAAATTGAACGGCCTTATATACTAACCATTATAGATTCTTTGCGCTTGCAAATGAGAAAAACTGGACGCCACCAGGCGGCGCGTCCGTAACAGTCTAATCAATTATTTCATTTAATATGTTTTAATAAAATAAACTAATTGTAATGAAGAACATAAACTAATTAGTTGTAATCTAAGAAGTAAACTAATTAGTTGTAAAGAAACTAATTATTTGTAATAGAGTCATAATAAATAGAACATACAAGGACGTGTAAGTTATAATGACGATTCGAATCTAAAGATATCAAAGACCACGATGGCTCAGTGATAGAACGCTAGCTTCATAATCTGAAGATCCCGGGTTTAAATCTCCGCGAGACCGAGTTTTTTTTTCATGGTAATACATTAAATTAAATTAAATATTCTTTATTCCTGTATCAAGTGGCGCAGTAGAACCAAAAAGGCGGGTTTGAGAAGCCTGCTGCGACCGCAACACTATTTACTTCTATATTGGGTTTTCAAATTTTCAATTCAATAAATACAAATATTTACATTATTGTATCTAAATTTTTTTGTCTTATAATCATATTTGTATGCTTAACTATGATTTCAAATTGAAATATTGATAAGAAAGCAGCTTTTTTACAATAAACAAGCATGTCTCAACAAAAATGCTTTTGCAGAGTTATAAGCCACGCGACATACGAAAAGGTTCGATCTTGGGATGAGGAGGTTCCAGAAATAAAAACAGTAATTTCTCTTGATAATAAAAATAACTATTTAATGTTAAAATCCACATTCACACACACACACAATTTAGAGAGTTCACTGTTTTTTTTTCGTGGCATTTGGAACTCGAAAGTTCATCGCCTCATCCACGCAAGCCTTCCACGCTGCCCTATCTGGTGGGAACCCCACCCAAGATGCACCTCTCCGATCGACACCCACCCGTCCTATTTCTACTAGATCCGCTTTTACGTTGTCCTCCCATCTACGTCTAGGTCTACCTAGAGGTCGCGTTACCATCGGCCTGCCCTTCATGACACGCGCTGCCGTACGGTCGTCTCCCATTCTCGCTACGTGCCCTGCCCATCCCAATCTGCGCGATTTTATTATTCTGTTAATATTTGGTGACGCGTACAGATTGTGTAACTCATCATTGTGTAGTCTCCTCCATTCCCCGGTTTCCTCATCTTTCTTCGGCCCGTATATTTTTCGCAAGACTTTATTTTCAAATACTCTAAACCGGTTGTCCGCCTGCTTAGTGAGAGCCCACGTTTCGCACCCGTACAGAACCACCGGCAGTATTATTGTCCTGTATATTCTTATTTTAACGTTTTTAGACAACAGCCTCGACTTAAGTAAATTACTTACGGCGTAGAAGCAAGCATTACCCGAATGGAGTTTCTTGTTTATTTCGACATTAATCTCGTTTCTATCATTTATGGTCGTACCCAGATACCTGAATTCGCTAACCTTTTCAAAAGTAAAATCCCCAACTCTGAGATCTCCCTCCCCTCTACAGATGCCTAGTTTATCCACAATCATGTACTTTGTTTTTGATTCACTAAATTCTAACCCTGTATACTCTGCCGCTTTTATGAGGATTTCCGCATTTCTTGCTACCGTTTCCCTACAATCCTCCAGTATATCCAAGTCATCTGCATAGCCTAGTATCTGCGTTGTTCCATTAAGCGTTGCGCCCAGCTGGCTAACCTGCATTTTTCTAACGACATACTTTAACGTTAAGTTGAACAGCACCGTAGAGAGCCCATCCCCTTGTTTTAAACCATCGCGTATCGTGAAGGGTTCTGATATATTACCGCCTACTCGGACCTTTCCCGTGCTTCCGTTCAGACATATTTGAATCAATCTCACGAGTTTTTTCGGTACACCGAGAAGTACTAGAATTTGATACATTTTGCTTCGCTTAATAGAGTCGTACGCTTTTTCAAAATCTATAAATAGTTGGTGTATGGTTTCGCAAAATTCCCACTTTTTCTCTAACAACTGTCTTATGGTAAACATTTGATCGCTCGTCGATCTGTTGCGCCGAAATCCGCACTGATAATCTCCTACTATATCTTCCGCGAATGGAGTGAGTCTAGCTTGTATTACGTTTGACAGAACTTTGTAGCACGTTGCTAAAAGTGAGATACCCCTATAGTTATTGCAGTCTGTCTTATCCCCCTTTTAAAAAATCGGTATAATGATAGATTCCTTCCAATTTTCGGGTATTGTTTCATTTTTCCAGATGGCACATACTAGTTTATAGATTTTAAAAGTGAGCTCGACGCCCCCATATTTGTGTAACTCAGCTGGTATAGAGTCATTTCCCGCGGCTTTGTTGTTTTTTAGTTTTTTAATCGCGGTCTCTACTTCTTGGTAGCTTGGTTCCTCCACGTGGAGTTCAGCAGTGTGAAATTCGTCCCCTAATTCTTCGCTATTTTCGTGCACGTTTAATAATTTATCGAAATAATTTTTCCACGGCAACAGTAATTCATTGTCATTTGTTACGAGGTCCCCGTTTTCGTCCTTCATCAATTGCGCTCTACTCCTAAAACCCTTTCTGATGGCGTTAATCCCTCTGTACATTTCGCGTGGGTTATTTTCCTTACTGTTAGTTTCTATTCTCCTAATAAGATTCTTTTGATACTCCCGCTTCTTATTTCTGTAGATCGCGCTCGTCTGTTTCCTTACGTTAGAATACTCTTCTGCGGTCCTATCGCTTCTATTTTGTAAGCTATCTGATTTAGCCTTTTTGCGCCTTTCAAACCACAGTTCGCACTCTTCGTCAAACCATGGTTTGCTCTTTGGCTTTTTCTTTTTACCCAGTACTTTGTGCGCGGCCTCTTTTACCGTTTTTTCGATGTCCCCCCATAAGCTATTCGGTTCGTCATTCCCCTCCGGCGATGTGTTTGCTTCTTCAAGTGCCTGAAACCTGTTATTAATTTCTATCTGGTACCTAATTCGTTCTGTTCTATCTCGTAGTTTCTCAATATCGAAGCTTTCTACCTTGTTTGCTCGCTTACTATTTTGATTCACTACTAGTCTAGCTCTTAATTTGGCTACTACTAGAAAGTGGTCCGAGTCGCTATCTGCCCCTCTGTAAGCCCTTACGTCGAGAACGTTAGTATGACGTCTTTTTTCAATGAGGAAATGATCAATTTGGTTCTGCGTAGCCCCGTCCGGCGATGTCCACGTTGCCTTGTGTATGTCCTTGTGCTTAAAACACGTAGTTTTGATTATAAGATCTTTTGCCGCCGCGAAATTTATGACCCTAATACCGTTATCATTGCTGGCTTCGTGCAGGCTTTCCTTCCCTATAGTAGGCCTAAACATTTTCTCCCTACCTATTTTAGCATTGAAATCACCTAATACTATTCTTGTGTCTTTAGTCGTGAACTGGTCGATCACCTGCTCTAAAGTTTCGTAATAGAGATCCTTAGCTTCTTCTTCTTTGTCCTCCGTAGGACAGTGCACATTAATAAATACATATATATACCATTCACCTTCGATAATGATGTACGAGAGCCTCTCATTGACGGATTTGAAACTTTTAACCGAATGTATGATGCTTTTGCTTACTAGAAATCCGGTGCCTAGAGATCCCCCACTCCCGGCCCCATACAGGTACGTGAAGTTACCCGATGCTAGTACTCCATCATCTGGCCACCGCGATTCCTGTATTGCTACCAAATCTAGATTGTACCTATCAGCTTCCTTTACGAGTTCTTTAAACGCGCCTGCTTCGTATAGACTGCGAACATTCCAAGTTCCGACCCTTAAGTCCCTTTTGGTTCGGATTTGATTTTTTTGAGCCATGATAGTATGTTAAACCCGCGCGCTTCTAGAGGTGATAACCCCCATACCTCTCTAGAACTAATTGTAAGTATGAGAGCTTTCCGACTTTGACGAGGACAGTGTCAATTCGTCGTCAGACACACTTCGGTTTCATTCTCGCATCCTAACCCCCCCTGCAGTTGTTGAGCGACGGCAATCCTTAGCCTTTCACCGATGCATTGTAGATAGGGCGCGTCGTTGTTGTCGAATTTTCTTTGTAGATTAGCCGGTGTGGAAGATAGAAGCCCTGGCAATTCTCTTCTTCTAGAGGGACACGTTCGATAATCCCTTCATTAAGCCAGGCCTGAAAAATCCCGTCGTACTCGTCGTATTTGCCAGCTACCTGAAGCTTCTTCGTCATGGGTTCTAGCTGTCGAAGGGCCAGAATTTTATTGTCCTTAAGCTATGGATGGCACTTCAACCAGGGCAATCTTACTTCATAGCGTTCTTCGGAATTTCGAACCACGGAGTCCATAAAAATTTCTCCACGTGGGCATCATGTTGGGCCCGAGTTTTATTTTCGATAGGGTCTCTAATCTCCAGAACGTCCGGAGGCCATAAGTCGGTAATATCAGCATTCTTCACGTACATCGAGATAGCAGATACGGCTAGATTCACGTGCCCGTTTATGACGGGTCCTCTCGGCGGTACTTTCCCCATAAGCGTCCAGCCCAGGTAGGTCTCTATTGTCGTTAAGCCGCTTTCCAACACATGCACGCGTCTGGTTAGCAATTTTCCGGCTACATCTGTACCGATAAGTATCGCGACGGTTTTTTCTTGGCTGCGCACATCCGTCAATTTCTCGTTCAATTTTTGCAGCTCTTGCAGCCAGCTCCCTTTTGTAACCGTCGGCACATCTGGACAAATAACTTTTTCGTCGAGCGCTTTAAATTTCCACCAATAACTGTCGTCCATGTTCCCGACGCGAATCAAATATTTATTGTGCGACGTAATCTCGGATTTTTCTCCACCGAAAAGTAAATGCACCATGTCTTGCTTTGCTATCGGTTCGTAATTAAGTCGATCGGCCACTTCTCTCAAAACATATGAATTTTGCGAGCCCATATCTGTCACTGCGCGCACAACTATTTCTTGCAAGTCACTACGTATTTTTACTTTCAATGTTTGCATAAACGTCGTTGGCATCTTCGACGACGAAGCTAAATCGCATTTTTCTTGCATATTTACTGCACTAACGCATTTCTCATTTTTTGTCGAGTCCTCGCGCTTCTGTTCACCAAAGCACATTACATCAACATGTCGGCGCGAGCACTTCGAGCATTTCACATTCACGCGGCATAATCTGCTACCATGCCCTATTTTTAAGCATCTGAAACACGCTCGATGCTTCTTTATTCCTTATTGCCTTTCGTCCGAAGACATACTTTTGGCTTTTGCACACTTAGCTCTGTCATGATCATTTTTCTCACAAAATATACACGTGATTTCTTTGCCTTTTGTGAGTAAATTACGTGCGCTTGGTACATCTTTTACCGTGGACTGCGCCTTTTTCTTCTGCGAACGATCTGATTCACTACTATCATCTAATTTGAATCCTTGCGCAGCCATGGCCAGCTGCTAAAAAATTGATCAACTTACTCAACCGATTTTTGGACACGTCGGTTGAACTTGCTGTGGTCGCACTTGCTTCACTTGCACTGTTTGATTGCTGCCACACCCGCAAAAGTTCTTCTGGCAGCGATTCCACTAGCGGAAAAAGCATTGCTGCGCACTTGTCGGTAGTCACGCCAAAGATCTCTAATGCACGCAGATGCGTTTCAATCTTATCGTATAAACTCGCTAACGTTATCACTAATTGTAATAACTCACGCACGTATACCTCAATCTGCAGAGCCTCACATCCAAAACGTTGCTTTTAACCTTCAATCGCCTTCACCTAATTATCTCCTGTCGGTGGATAACTGTTTACAAGTTCTGCCGCGCGCGAGTCCGGCACCATCGCTTGAATGAGATACTGAAATTTATCCTCATTGTCTAGTTTAGTGTCTTCGTGGATCTTTTTAAATAGACTCCAAAACTTCAGCCAGTCACGTACTTTGCCACTAAACTTGTAGAGTTCAATCTTGGGATAATTCTTTCTCCCTTCATGACGCGTCGCCACCTCGGTCGCCAATAATTGCACTGGGCGATGGAGAGGCTCTCGCACTCTGCGCCCGGTTTCTTGCGGCGATTCGGCTGTCAAATTCATATGTGGCCAGCAAGTACTTACTTTTATAGATGTCGCTCTCGTCATACTCTTTTGTGATTTCTTGGTCAGATGCCGTTCCTTCTATCAGTTCCGAAGCGTCTATCAGTTCCGACTCATGCGTTTCTAATTTTTGCTGCTTGGCATTTAACAAGCCATAGGCCACTGTCAAATCTGCTATTTCGAAGATAGGGTCATCTAGCAAAATATTCAGCGAGTTCAGCGCTTTGGTCGTAGCAGTCCGCAAAGATCCCGTCTTCTTCTTCAATAGTTCCACACGTGCGTCCATATTGCCAAAACTAAACACAATTTTTCTTCACTGCAACCCTAGTCCTGTCACGTTCGCCAGTTGTTTTTTTCCACGGTTGACTGGGTGCAAAAATAAGGTGCTGACAAGATGAATTTAAAATATAAGAAAACTAGAACTTTATTCAAGGTAAAATATTTGAAGAGGAAAATTACACTAACGACACATCGATCACAATGTAGGAGAGCGCTACTTCTCGTGTCGATGCTCGTGCGAGACTGACTGCCTGGACAGTTCTTGTCGAGCAGAACAACCCTGGTCGCGGCAGAAGCTGATGCTCACTTCGTATACCTGCTTGCGAAGGGACAGATGGATCTTGGGTTTTCCCCGCTATGGACGCTGCTGCATGGACGAGCTTGGCGTGGGCCATAAACCTGCGCGCTAGCGCTACTCTATACCTGCTCTAAGCATGGCCCTTCTTTCCGAGCGTATCTGTCGGCTGTGACCATCGTTCATAAAAAGTTATAAAAACCCTACAATAAACTATAATCCCTTGTGAGTGCCGATATATTTTCGCTCGGGATTTTCTTCAGACAGTCGCTTATAATTTTTATAACATTTCGAAAAACTTAAAACTAGACAAAAACTCGACATATAACTTAACTTTAAGTTAAGTAAGCCCTGGATTGAACAAGACAATTTTTTGCTTTATTATGATTAAATATAATAAACTTGACTTTGTTTGATTGATCTCAATTCTTTTTTATCTGTAAGTTCGTTGCGGAATATGTCGAACTCGCCTTACCTTTTACTTTTTTAAAAGTCAATTTTTTTCATAGACTTTACATCTGTTTATGTGTTTTTATTTACATATTTTACATACATTTTGTTACATATTTTACATACATTTTGTTACATATTTTACATACATTTTGTTACATATTTTACATACATTTTGTTACATATTATATCATATTTTCTTTTACTTAATCTATATTTACAAAGTTTTCTTACATTTACGCATTTTTACATTAGTTACGCCGCTTTACAATTTTTCTTTGCTGTCATTCCTTGTTTATACATTCTTTATATTTCCCCTCTTTCCTATCCTTCTCCGCTCTACCCGTGCCTTTTTCTCTCTTTTTCCTAATGTTTTATTTCTTCAATCGATCTTCTGTACAATTCGTTTCCTAACCCTTTCCCCCCCTCTCGCTCGCATCATCTTTTCGCCTACTGTAATCTAGCTATTTTTTCAAACTGGTGCGCAAACATGCATATTTTTTTGTTTGGCTTTCCTGTTAGTATCTTCCCTAGTTCCCTCACGTTGTTTCCTTCCTCTCCCGTTAGTTTTTTTTTCATCTACTTCCTTTATCCTTATCCTTATCCTCTATTTCTTTTCTCGCTTCAATACAGATCCAGATGTGACCCAATGTTTCTTCTTTTTCTCCACATACCCTACATTTATTATTTTTGAAACCTTTGCATTTTTCCCTCCCTATGTTCCCACATCTCAGTCTTGCCCATTGTTCCTTTACAAAGCCGCTTATTTCTTTATTTTCCCAGTATCTTTCTTTTCCTAAATCTTCTTTCTAGTTTTTATAATCTGGACAGTAGTTTGACTTTTCTATTTTTTCCCAGTCTCTTTGGATTTCCTGTTCTAATTTTATCCTTATCCCTTTTTCTAGCCTTTCCTTTATTTCTGCTATGTCTTCCCCATTTTTGCAATCATACATTAGTCTGATCAGGTCTTGATCCCCTACCTTTTCCATTGTTCTCTCTCTCTAACTCTTCTTTCCACTTAAATGGATTTTTATTTAATATTTCGCTCAATCCTTCTTTTAGGCATATTCTTGGTTATCTGTCCCTTCCCATTCCTAGTGTACATAATAGGTATTTGCTTGCTCTCTTTCTAGTCTCTATCTCTAGACTGTGCTATCCTGCTTCCCTTCTCCATATATACCCCGGTATGTTATTATTTAGTCTTATTCTCATCTTCATGTACCTATTCTGCACTTTCTCTATCTCTTTTCTCCTACCCCATCCCCATGTTTCTGCTTCATACAAGCAGTTAGATTTCACTATAGACTCCAGCAGGTAACTTCTTCTTTTTACACTCCCTCTTTTTGCCCTTTTCCATAATCCCCACACCTTATTTGTTCCTCTCCTTACTTTCCTAGCTAATCTTTTTACATGAACCCCATACGAGTTCGTCGACGTGATCCACTGGTCTAAATATTTATACTCTTTCACTATTTCTAGTTCTTTTCCTTCATATACCCATTTGTCTCTCCTATTTCTTCTTCCTCCTTTCTTAAAACACATTATTTTTGTTTTCTTTGTATTTAGTGTCATACTGTTCCCTTTACAGTATCTCTCTAAATCATTTAACATGCTTTGTAGTCCCTCCCTTGTGTCCTCTAGTGCAATCACATTATTCGCAAACTTGAGATAAAAAATGTTTACCCCACCTATAACCATCCCTCCCTCATTTCTCTTTTCCCATTTTTCTTCCAGACCCTCTACGCATATGCTAAATAATGACAGGCTTAACGAGCAGCCTTGCTTCTCCTTTTTTCCTGACCTAAAGCTCTCCGTTATCTCTCATCCCACTATAACCTGGTTTTTTGTCTCTCTATATATTCCCTTTATTAAATTTAAAATTTTTCCCCTGATTCCCTTTTTCTCTACCTTTTCGAACAGTATCTCTATCCACCAAATTAAACGCCGTCTTAAAATCTATCAATGCAGCGTACAATTTTTCCCCTTTTCTCTTCATCTTATTTCCTATTATACTATTGTGTGCAAAAGATGATCTCTTGTTCCCCTCCTTCCTCTAAATTCTGCCTGGCTTTCCTTTATTTTCCCATGTAATTCTAACAATTTGTTTAACCTGCTTGCGATAATATTTATCATAACCTTGTATCATCCCGTGTCCAGCAACGGCACTCCCCTGTAATTTGTCACCTCATCTTCTTTTCCCTCCTTGAATATTGAGAAAATCCTAGCTGTCTCCCATCCTTTCAATAATTTTCCTTCCTTTAATATATCATTTATTATATCTGTTAGCTCTGCTATCTACTTTATTGGCAGCCCTTTTAAAAACTCCATCGTTATCCCATCTTCCCCTGGAGCATTTTTATTTTTCATCTCTCCTATTACCTGTTTTAGTCCCCTGGCGTTATCTCTTTATTCAGTTCCTCTACCTCCCTCTAATCCTGTTTGTTTTTCTGATCCTTCTTCTATTTCCTGCTTCTCATTTCCTCCTGACAGCCTCCCAAAATTCTTGTATATTTTTGCATTTTTCTACCTTCTCCCACCCCTTTTCCATTTCCTGTCTTTTTTTCTCCCTTCTTATTTTTCTTAGGATTGCTCTCTCTTTTTTCAGCTCCGTCTTATCCCTATCCTCTTTCGTGTCCAGCCATTTCTTTAATGATTTTAATATCTTTTTTTTTTTTGTTCTTTAACTTCATACGCATTCTTTATAGATTTGTTCCTTATTTCTTCAGTATCTACCCATAAATTTAACGTATCTGCTAGCTCCTCTATTTCTTTTTTTAAGTTATTCCATTTTTCCTGGCTACTTCCTTTTTTTGATTCCGACTCTTCCCATCTTTCTCCCATTATTTACCTGTATTCTGCTCCCATTTTCCCTTTCCATTTGAGTTACTTGTTTACTTCTTGCTCCTCTTCCTCTGCCGTCCCTCCCATCCTTTCCCTTCTTTTGATTAACACAGTTATCGGTAGGTGGTGTTATTCTATTTTTTTATTACCTCGATTTCTTCTATTATACTTTCTTTTTCTGTTTCTATTACTAGTACTAGATCTATCACCGATCCTGCCTCCTTCCCCGTATAAGTTAGCCTCCCCTCCTCATTCCTTTTCGTCATCTTGTTTCTAATTTTTAAGCCTATTTCAGTTATATTTAAGTTTTTTCCTCTCCGCATTTAACGTTTTATCTTTTTATTTCCTTTTATTTTCTCCTTATTGTTCTCCTTCCTCCTGTAATTCCCCTATCCTGGCATTGAAGTTTCCTGTTAGCACCACTCTCTCCCCTCTATTATCTCCTTCTTGTACTATCTCTTGTAGGTCATTTCCTATTTTACTCATGCCCACATTATTGTAGCAAGTTATCTTTTTTTTGCCCTCTCTCTATTGCTTTCTCTTTCTGGTGCTTTAGCTTCCCAGTGGTACCTTTGGTCTAATGTTTTTAATAATCCTCCTTCCCTTTCTCTTTCTAACAAAGTTTCCTGTAACATTATTATATCTTGCCTTCGAATGTCCCACGCTTCCCTTATTTTACTTATTCCCGCTATGTTCCACGTTATTATTTTAATCGTTCACTCTTCTTTTTCCTTATTTCCCCACTTCCTTCCGAAAAAGTACTTTCTCATTTTCTAATTGCCCTTTTCGTTCATTCCAAAAATACCATCTTCCATCTACTTTAACCTTTATGTGGCCTATTCTAACCTCCAGCCCTCTTTTTCTTTCACTTTCTTTAATGTTTTCAAGCCACTTTTGTATCCCTCGTTCTCTGGGTGTAAGATCGTTCTCTATCCAAATGTTTAATCCCTTCAGCATCTATGTCCTCCTTATTAATTCTATTTTATTTTTTAATGATTCTAATTCTAACAATACTCCTCCCCCTATTGCTTTTACTCTATTTATATAAATATTCATTCCAAGGTTTGTTTTAATTATTTCTTTTATTTCCCTTTCTAAATTACCCGTTGTTCTAACTCCTCTTATCAAAACGTTGTTGTTTCTACTTTTCCTTTCTCTAATTTCCCATTCTACTTCCTGTTCTTCTAACACTTCAGGTATCTCCTCTAAATATTCCCTATTTTCTCTATATATTTCCTGCATTTCTCTCCTGTCCCTCGCTTTCGTCTATTTCCCCTGCCATACCTCTTTTATTTGCATCCCCTAGAATCATTAACTACATTTTTCCCTTTAACTCCCCTAACTTTGCCTCTAATTTTTGTACTTTCCTTTCTGCTTACTCCCTTCCCACTGTAATCTTATTTTCTAGATTTGTATTCCTAACTAACACCTCTCTTGTTACTTCCTCGAGTTTTCGCATATTTTCTTTCCATTCTCTATTAAGTTCAACCCTTTATTTTTTATTTTTTCTATTTCATTTCCCAGATCCCTGTTCTTTTTAATTTCCGTATTCAATCGTTCTACTACCCCTTTCAATTCATTTTCAATTTTTTCGGTCCCTAGCTTTACATTGTTTACATTTTCTATCTTATATTCTAATTCCTTAGTTAACCTTATTTCTACCGTTGAATCTTCTCTCTTATCATCGTGTGCTGCATCTCTGGCACCCTCTGTTGACTCCTTCCCCAAACTTTCTTCTTTCTCCTCTCCGTCCGTTGATCTGCTGTCCTCTCCTTTTCCGTTTTGCTGAGTCGGTAAGTACAAATCCTTCTCCTCCTTTTCTTTGTCCTCTGTCGTTCCTGTTGCAGCTTCCCCAGGTGTTGCCTCCCTGACCTCCTGGTGGTTATCACTTTCCAATTCGTCTACTTGTTTGTTGTCTTTCCTGTCCTCTGCATCCCTTACATTGGTATTTTTGTTTTTTATCTGTCCGTCTCCCTGCGTCTTTACCGGAGATCGCTGTACTTTGCCTCTTCCGAAAACCACCTTAAACCCACAGCTTCCTTTCTCGAGGAAATTCCTCATCTGGTTTGTCTGTGTGCTCGCTATCTCTTCTTTTCTCGGCCTTCCTCTCCTTCTAGTGCTGCACTCCGATGTTGTTTTGCCTGCGGCGACAGCCATCTTACCGCCGCTAACCTCACACTTTCCTTTCGACTTTCTTTCGTCTTTCTCTCCTTCTAAGAGAATCGCGAGGAAAGACCACACCTCGGTAGGCTCCAGGTCCTATTTAGGTCTGTTTTTTGGTGTGCGTATATGCCCTTAGCTAGTTATCCAGGGACAAGGGTTAAACCAATGTGATTTTTATGGGATAGGTGTATTGTTACGAGGGAGGTTCCTTTTCGGTATTTTACGACCCGCCATTAGAGTCGTTTTGATGGCTGTTGAAACCTGTCTCTCCAGGTGTTTGGTAGGCGATTCACCCCATAGCGGAGTTATACAGGAAGTTGATGGTTATTGGCACGACGATAATCATGTTGTAGATAATGTAGGTATCCATTTGACCTCCGGTGTTAATCCCAGTTGAGGGTAACTGTTTGGTTAGGAATTACGTTTAGCGGAAACGTAACAATAGTGTATTTAAAAGAGCAAAAAATTGCCTATTTTTTGCAAGATTTTCCAGATTGACTGTACCGTTAATTTATATGATAAAAAAAGTGATTTATCTTTTTGATGCACGAAAATGCGTGCGCCAGAACGCATTATACACCTCGCACTCATGAAAAAAAGGTAGGTGCTACTAGTATGGGATTGGCACAATCCACTGTAATATTTAAAACAAAATAACCAAAAGCGGAACAGGAGGAAGCTAAGTGCCAAGGACTTGGCAGCGGTTTTTCTTTTTTAATTAGGTCTTTATTCGTTGTTAATGATCCATTTTCTTAATTTATGAATATTATTTTTAACATTTTTAATAATATTCCTAAATTGTATTATAAATTACGCGATTATCACATGATAACCACGTGAGAAATTGATCAGTATCATTGCTTAGTAGCTACCATGCAAAATTTCAGCCCTCTAACAAGGAAAGGTACCCAACCCGAACTCACCGATTTTGATGATTTTCATATATGTTGTAGAACATAAAAAAATAAGACACACGTATTTTTTTTTTATCGGCTAATTTTCACTTTTAAGGGGTAAAAACCTCCCCTAAAGTTAACCCCCAAAAAGCGTTTTTTTTTAATATCTCGGCTTAAAATTAATATTTTTCAATGAAACAAATTGGAGGTTATTTCTTACAAAAAGAGCAAGTATTTCATGGTGATTTGAAGAGTAAGGGTAGCATCCCCTATTTTTTAGGGGTTGAAAACATATATTTTTTGGCATAATTTTATAATAAAAATGTTTAAACCGACTAAAAAAATTGGAAAAAATGTTTAAACATCCTTAATAACAAAATTTAGTTGACGTCTTTCGGTGTTTTCATAAATATTATCCCTAAGGGGGTAAACCACCCCTAACACAAAATAACTGTAAATATGTAATTCAATACATAATATTTCGTAGAAAGTTTGTATATAGAGGTTTTCGAGGTCGCTGATTACAAATCTGTTATCAGATTTTGAAAATTCAAAATGGCGGA
>JAZHPH010000377.1:0-40453 GCA_037356405.1 Nasonia oneida | reverse complement strand
AGGTGCGTGGCTCGGAGGTTTATTTCGCAAAATTCTTCCGTACATCGCTTCCGGTGCCAGAGCTGTGGGCAAAGAGGCTGTGCGCACAGGCATCAACGTGTTGGACGACGTTGCAAACAACGGCTCGAATTTCAAGGAGGCGTTCAAATATCGTACTAAAGAGTCTGGACAAAAATTGAAGAGAAAAGCCGGTGAAAAGATAGCAGAAATGATGAAAGGCTCTGGTTATAAATCACGCACAATGCATCGAAGGCGTCAGTTGAGAAAGACGCGTACATCGAATACAATCGGCTCTAGCAAAAAACGCAAACAACATACGGCAGGACGGAAGAAGAGAGTCACGAGAAAAACGAAGAAGAGGCCTAAAAAGAGAAGTACACAGCAGCAGCAGCAGAGTTTGAGAAGTGTTACGGATATTTTTGGTCCTAGGCGTATTTAGTTTGGGGTAAAAATTGCATTTTTACATTCTCACTCGACGGAATGCATGTCCAGCGAGCTGGATCTTTTCACGCTTCCAGCCATCCAAACGTCGATTGAAAGCAGCAGCTTTCTGCATTATAAGCCTGTGTCATCTCTTAGCGACGATGTCGACGCACCATTGGAATTTGTCGTGCCGGCAGGTAGCGAGCATTACTTTGATCTGGCTCACACTATGCTTCATGTTCAGGCTAAAATCGTACCCGCTGACGAGGCTACCGCAACGACCGAAGACCTTAAAGTCGGACCGATCAACAATTTCATGCATTCAATGTTCAATCAGATTGACGTTTTTTTCAATCAGAAAATTGTTTCGCCGCCTAATAACGCCTATCCTTACAGAGCGTACATCGAGACGCTTCTCAACTACGCTCCGGCTGCTAAAGAGTCACATCTTACAGCGAGTCTGTGGTACGACGACACGAGCGGTGGTTTCGATTCGCCAGCTAATGCGGTGAGCACTGCCACGGCATCTATTACCGTGAACAAAGGGCTGGAAAATCGCAAATATTTTACACAGAATCGACGATACTTTGACATGATTGGACATCTACATCACGACCTCTTTAATCAGGATAAAATGCTGATTAATGGCGTAGAAATGCGCGTACGTCTAGTGAGGAGTAAGGATGCTTTTTGTCTGATGGACGCGACAGCCGATGGAAAATTCAAACTCAGCATCAAAGAAGCTACACTCATAGTTCGCAGAGTAAAAATCAGTCCTGGAGTTTTACTGGCTCATGCGCAAGCGTTATCGAAAACCACGGCTAAATATCCCATAACGAGAGACGAAGTTAAGTCGTTTACTCTTCACTCGGGAATATTGGGCGATTCGATCGACAACGTTATACACGGACAGCTGCCGAAGAGAATAATCTTGGGCTTTGTGGAAAACAAAGCATTCAACGGAAACCGCGCGTTAAATCCTTTTAATTTTCAACACTTCTCTATAAATTATATTTCTCTCTACGTCGATGGCGTACAAATTCCAAGCAAACCTTTGCAACCACGTTTCACGGGTATCGACAAACTCTACATTGACGCTTTTCAAACACTTTACACGGGTACAGGCGTGCATTTTCTCAACGAAGGTTTTGGCATCAATCGCTACAACTATTACAAAGGCAATTTTTTGACGGCCTTCGATCTCACTCCTGATTTATCGGCACACTGTGCCACACATTGGAATCTCGTGCGCTCGGGTAGCATACGCATAGAAGTGAGATTTGAGACGGCTCTTCTCACTGCTATCAACTGTATCGTTTACGCAGAGTACGACAACGTTCTGGAAATCGACTCTAACCGCCAAATCGTAACGGATTTTAGCGCTTGATGCGCACGCACACTCGATCACAGCGCCTCAAAAAAATTTTGATTCGCGCTTCATAAGGCGAGCGCGCTGACAGTATGCAGTTAGTCTCCCTCTCGAAACAGCCAGCACCTAACGTACTCGAGCAGCAACAGCATCATCATGACGGACTACGTGATCGATATTCAAGGCCTTCGGGATATAAATAAAATTTATTCCCAAAGAAGTCGGAGTTTTATCGCTCCAGAGTCGTATAGTTGGTCATTGGATCATTCGCGCACCGTGCAGTTTTACCGAATTACCCGTGGATATGCAACAGACAAATAATTACTGTACTCTCGATGTACACGGTTTAGAGTGGCACGATGGAGATATCTCCTTCAAGAATCTGCGTCGTAATCTGTGCAACTTGGTGAAAGACGCGCGCCGTATATACGTGCGTGGCCAGGCAAAAGCCAAGTTTTTGGAAAAAGTAGTGGCTCGAAGAATCATAAATTTAGAAGATTTTAGCGCGCCTTCGTTTGACAAACTATCTGTGCAATTCCCTAACGTCTTGCTGTGCACCAGCCACGGTATCAAGAAATTCGAGAACAAGAAAAATTTTTGCGCACTGCGTCGAGCCTATCAAATCAGAAGGTGGATACACTCAATCGTTGCCAGTCCTCATCGAAGCGACCCGTACGACATAAATAGCCAAGTAATGTACCAAGCTATATTAGATTACGATCGGCTGCAGATGGAGAGATATCACTATCCCGAAAGATTTCGTGCTAGCGACGTTGTGGACGGAATTAAAAAAGAAGCTGACGAGAAAAAAGACGGTGCGGTAGAAGAAGAGTACGTAGATGCACCATCAACATGAATACGCGTCAAATAATCTCAGCTATTAGAGGATTAAAAGCCGATTCAGTAGGAGTTTACGCTGCTAATCACGTTCCGAAATTGCTATCCACACCGACAGCTATTGTAACTAATCTCGACACGTCCGATCAGCCAGGATCACACTGGGTTGCCATCTTTATAGATACAAATGGATATGGAATTTACTTTGACAGCTACGGAGTTGCACCCGTATCAAAGCATCATCTTGATCGACTCGGAAAAAACTGCACGCGATTCGATTGGAATAAAAAACAAGTGCAGAGCGTCGACTCTAAAGTATGTGGCGAGCACTGCATTATGTTTCTGTATCATATGTGTAGTGGCATTTCTCTGCGAAAATATCTACGTTTTTTTTCATCAGACTTTGTCAAGAATGACGCATTAGCCGTTAAGTTTTATCGAAGGCTCATGAAAAGAATGCAAAATAAAACAATGCGTCATCGAGTCAACGCATTCCCACGCACGAGTTCTACAGGACGGGGTTACTGTAATCAGATCTGCACAGCCAAGACCGGATGTTTATTATCTGAGCAGTTTATACAATCGTACTAGCTGTGACGGTTGGATTAAACAAAACAACTTCTATCGATATCAAACGCGTCTCGTTTCACTATGGAATGTAAATACTGTAACGGCCGTTTCTAGAAAGATCTGCGACTCGTTGACGCTCGCTCTTTGTCGTCCCATGCTTTATAAAGGTGTCGTGGCGCAGTCGCCAGCCATCAGTCGTAAGAACACTCTCGTCAAGTAGACCTCGTGCGTAAAAAATCTTTGCAATGGATTCAGCAGCAGCAGCAGCACCAAGTGCCGAGTCTTGGAAAAATAAGTCGATCACCTGCAACTTGTTGTACTCGACGACGTACGCGCTCAACAAATCAAACTGCAAGCGTGCAACTATAGGCCTGGAGTATTACGGCGGTTACTACAGAGCAGTGTTAAAAATTTGTGCCAATGGATCGCCAGCCAAGTATGTGACACTCGACACCAACAGCTGGGAAGTGATCAAAGATCAGATGGATGCTATGGATGCATATCTGAATCACTCCTTCACGTTCTACCAGGATTTTGGAAATCCTAGCAAGATCCTCCTTCCAAATCACGATGTCACATTCACAAACAGCTTCGGAGCAAGGGCGATCGGCATCGACGAGAGGCCAACAGCAACATCAGCACCTACAGCAGAAATGACAACCCACAACGGTCAGCAGTTCATCAGCAGTGTCGGCGGTCATGACGAGGAAACACAACAGCATCCACCTGCACAGCCTGCGTGCAAGAAGCAGAAAAAGTACGAGAGTCCGCCTAGTGTAATTATGCATCAACAAACGTTCGCTGGCTTAAAACAGGTAAAAGAGTGCATCTATTTGCGTTTTAAACAGCTCGAGGAGCTTTCGGGATTAGTTAATCGCGGCGTGGACTCAATTTTAGATTATATAAAAGACGCTTTGAAAAGAGAAGAGGCTGAAGTATGTCGTGAAATTCTGAAAAATGTAAACTCGTTCAAACAATATTACGCCCTTCATAAATATAAAATCGACGAAATTATTAAGACAAACTTGAATTTCGCCACTGTAAGCGTCGACGTTTTAGATGTAGTTTTAACAGAAATCTATGCGTTTGGCTTAGCCACAATCGCAAAAGATGTGTACGACGTTATATTTCCGATATAACTCTTTTTATTCATCTCCTATCGTTAGTTTCTAAGCTGTAAATATGCTTTATTGTTCTACGCACACACGCACGCATACACACGCGCGCATAAATATACCATGTATTCAATTTTTACTGTTTTATTAAATAAATATAAGAGTGTATCAAACAAAAATTTCTCTATTTTAATGTGTACAAATCCCATCAATAAACCCCAAAGCCGAAATTTAGAGTAGGCTTTGCGGCACCGTGTAGTAGGAAATCATACAGGTTACATATTATTACCTCGCAGAAAGGATCAGAGCCGGCGCAAGGGCAATAAAAGCCAAACAGCAGGTATACGACAGGTAGACGGCGGACGCGCACGAGTATGGCGTAGAGAGGGGAGAGAGAGAGAGAGAAGCGGGTCCGGTACAGCAGCGGCGGGAGCCACCGCGCCAGAGCTCAGGGGCTACTATAGTGTAGAAGGAGAGGGGGCTACGGGCTGGTATAGCGAGAGTCGCGCACGTGCGTTCGAGCTCGGGGCCGGTATGGAATAGACAGCGAAAGAGAGAGAGAGAGAGTCGCGCTCGGGTCTGCTTGGGTAAAAGGGGGAGGGCTGGCATCGTATGCGTGATATAGCTTTTGTTTAAAAATTATTTATAATTATTTATAAATAAACAAAAGGCACCCATCGATTACAGACTGTTTATGACACTAGCGGTCGTAAATCATGTTTATTAACCTTATCAGCTACTGTTGATATAAACATGGGCTTCTGTTTACATAAACAACTGGCGCCAGCCACGGGACTGGTGACGTCACCTAGGCCACGCCCAGTCTCTCCATACCAGCCCATATACTACCTTTTATTACTTTACTAGTTTTTAATTGAGAGCAAAACCAAATTCTCAATGACTGAACGATTACTTTTTTCGATTTTTCTTTTTGCTCTCAATTAAAATCTTTCATACTTAGGGGGCTAAAAGTTAGCATGGTAATATGTGTTAAGCTGTCAAAACAATATATTTCCTTGTATTTATCTCAAGTGCTGTAGTTTAAATTTTCATGTAAACACCCATCTATAAATTTTGCCCTCGGAGCCATGGGGTTCGGTGTGGATCAGCTAGTAAAGACAGTCAAGTAAAAATTGTTACGCTAGCCTGCTTTTACATAATAAAATAAGTATTTACACCACAAATTAAACATTTTGCATGAATACAATGCATATAAGGTATCATACTGATAGATACTGCCTGCGACTGGCTCGAACACTGAGTATTAATGCTGCGAATGGACTATTGCAGAAGACGTTGAATCGGAACCATTATTAATTTCAATGGACAAATTTAGAAAGAAATTTATTGAAATATTTCAACATTTTTTTTATTATTGTTAATGATAGTTACAGCTGAAATAGATAAAATATGTCATACTGGGCGCAATTCTTTGATTACTCGTTTAATAAACGTTTTATATTTATGCAGATAGCTTTTCTAACTGACAAGATTAAATTGCACAACATTTTTGTCTTGTAGAAAATGGGCTAAAGAGCACGTAGATATTACAGATTCTAATTTTAAACGCATCAATTAAAAGTTATTGTCAAAATAGCTATTGGTATCCGTTGTTGCTTCAAAAACGCTGCAGGGAGTCGTCGGCTCTCGCTTCCGCACGAAACCAAGAGATGGCACCACTAGCGTGCCGAGGCGTCATGGCGGACGGCTGCGCTCCGCGCGCTTTCTCTCTCGATTCAGTTCTCCGAGCGGACGCACGTGCCAGATCTGCACTCTCGCTCCCAGGCCACCGCGGTTCGATCTTGTTCAGAGTTTAGTTCAGGCGTTATTTTGTAGCCCATCAAGTGGCCTTGCCATATTTTGGTGTTCCAATAAACTACTTTTTCTTCATCTGAAACCCACGTTAGAGATTCTTGGATCTTCCTTCCTCCAACTCCCGGCGAAAAACGTTCATGGTCCTTCGAGCCGGATCGTCAAGCTGATCGATCCCGCAAGTTAAGTGCTCAAGAGTAAAAGGTAAGCCCGTGACATGTGTCAGTGCAACGAAATGTGTGTCGAATCCTCGGTCGAATCGAGTCGAAAGTCAGCACGCGTACGCCGCCATTTTGTATCGCGCCGCGCCGCCACGTGCTCGCATCGAGAAATGTGCTTCACCAAAAATATCTGCGGCGTGCCGGACCTATTTATCCGGTCCTGATCCGGGAACGCAGGTCCGGCCCGGATGTGCTGCGAGGTCATATTCTTGTCGGGCGTCATGAAGAGGGAGAGTTGAACTCTACACGTGTGAGGCCTCTTATCTGACCTTCCCGGCTCGCCAATCACGAGGATCGGACGCGTGGAATGCACTCGCTCAAGCTTCGCAAGCCGCGAGTGATTTTCATCAAGTCACTGATGAAAGGTCGTTTATTCATGAGCACATTCGCGCGTCATTGTCCGATGATTCGATTCTCGCTATGCCGCACTCTAGTGCGATGGCTCGAAAGAGGAACACACGTGTGTCTATGCATCCATATATATATATATATATATATATATATATATATATATATATATATATATACATATTTATATATATTTTTATACATATACATACATACATATATACATATATCAACTTGATAATTATAATAACAAAAAAAACATGATGATAATGTTTGTAACTGTATTTTTAATAATAATCGTTTATAACTATAATTATCAAATTGATTTGATATTTTCACTAAGTATTTATTTTTCTTATAGTATAATTCCTAGTTTTTATTATTTGCGCACAGTAGATGTCAAAAGTACAAAATTTTTATTTCAATAAATTAGTCCTCGTAGTTTCATTTTGTCTGGTGAAAACTCATTTCAAATTTATTCTGATTAAAAAAGAATCGTTGTGCGCATTACATTATGTAATAAAAAGATTGTATAATGTAATATAAAACTTATTATTTGATTTATCAAAACTTGACAATGTTAATACAAGTTATGATATTTTTGTAACTGTGCTTTCATTAATAATCGTTTATAGCTTCGTTTAGAACTACCGTTATTAAATTATTTTATTATTTTTCGCAGAAAGTATTTCATTTAGCTTAGAGTAGGATATTCCTGGATGTTATTTATTAATGCGCGGTAAAATTCAAAAGTACATAGTTTTATGTTTTTAAATCAATCCTCGTAGTTTAGTTTTGCCTGATGAAAACTCATTTCAAATTCATTCTTGGTTAAGAACGATTGTTTGCGATCACAAACAGTATTTTGAAAATGCGTTCATTTAATATAAAACGCCAAGAATTTTTTTTAATTTTAAAAGATACATTAGATTTTGCAAAACAAGCTGATGAAGTTGTGTCTTACTTGAGTAATAGTTTAGAATTAAGTGTTACCGAAAAGACTGAAGTCTCTTTAATATTATGGAAAAATTTCTTCAACAATGTTAAGCGTAGATTATCTACTCTCCCAAAAAATAAAAGAAATTATAGTGTTTTCGAAAATAAATATGCTGAATGGCTTAAACAAGATGTCGAAATTAATTTAGTGCAAATTGAGAAAAATGCTACTAAAGCAGGTAAGATATATTCATCAGTATATTATGATTATTTAAAAAACTGACATTTTTTATGGTTAACTTGATTTTTGTTTTTATTAATTTATCTAAAAATAGTTTTATATTTGAAGGCTAAACATTATGATGTTATAATATTGTAAAATATTTTATTTCTATATATTTTTTGAAGGTATACAAACGACTAAAAAATATAAAGTTTCATTTAATAAGGCGTCAGAAGCAACAAAAAGACGACGAACTACAGCTTTGTGTAGTCAGTTAAGCGCTGAAGAAGTTTATGAAGCAGCGAAAAAAAATTAAAGTTGGACAATAATTCGCCTGGTGTCAGATTGATTTCTAAGATAGTTGATCATTATTATGCAATAAATATTGAAAATGCGTATAAGAAAAGATCTGGTACGCAATTGCCTCCTGAAAGAGCTTTGTCATTAATAATCGATACTAATTTATCTAAACAAGTTTATCAAACAATAAGAGATGTTGCACTAGAATATGGTCACGATGTTTTGCCACTTTATAACGAGGTAAGATTTTTAAATAAATAGTTGTAGTGCCTATGCTGTCTGAAAAATCTGCAGGCTCTGATAAATCAAATTAGAAGATTACAATTTTATTAATTTTAGATAGTGGTTTTTACTAAATATCAAATTAAACTTGATTATTTATTTGTTACTTTGCAATCGAGTGATCTTTTTGGATATTTTTAAATATCAATAATGCGCGCACTTTACAAAATTTTTAAGAGAAACAGATTCGTTCAGCTTGAGTCAAACTATTTTTTTTACATAAAAAAATATTGATTTAAAGATCTTTCTTTGGGAGACCCTGGTGAAAATAATATTATTCACATAATTGTTAATAAAATTTATTAGCTTTCATTAGCTTTTATAGGTAAATATATTTTCACCTAGGGAACAAAAATAAATTCAAATATAATTTTCATTTCGGCCTTATCCCGCAAAATAACCATAATTGTTTTATTTATGTTAGAGAAGCTAAAAATGAGTCTTATCCGAATGATTTAATAGTTACGGAAACAAAATGTGAAGTTTATCTAAAAAACTTAATAAGTCATTCACTGAAACGATTATTAAATTATTTAAATCTCAAATGGTAAATATGGTTTTGACGGGACAAACGCTAACGTTTATAAGCAAAAGGCTGAAGACAAAGATGCAAAATTCAATAGTATTTTTTGTTCATCATTCGTGCCTCTAAAATTATATGATATGGAATGTAACTTAGTATATTGGGAAAATAAAAGTTCATCTTCACCAAAGTTTTGTCGACCAATCAAAATTATGTTCGAAAAAGAAACGGATGTTTTATGTATCCAAGAAGAAGAAGATATGAAAAAGCAAATTTCAGAGCTAAAAAACTTTGAAACTACAGGATGCTCAATATCCTACGATTTAAAGCTTACGATGATAGATGGCAAGGTGTGTACATGGCAAATAATTTTCTTAATTACTTAGGACAATCGTTAGGGTAAATTGATTAAGCAAACATTTCGTCATCGCTATTTTTATGCCGAAAATAACGAGTCGATTATTCACATAGATATCCATGTTCATTCACATTGATTCAACGTGGATATTTGCATGAATTATCTGTCTAAATTAATCTACATGAATTCTTTGCATTAATTTCTGAGAATATTTAATTATAACAAGTCTATAACTTGGTGAGACACTTGATTCGTCGTTGAATTTGCACAGTACCATTTAGATGGTACAATCAATATGAACTATTTTTTACCTTAAAAGCTCCTTGTTTTTTATTATCAACCCCGCTTTAATATTATTTGAAAATTTAAGTGAATAGCCTATGCAGATATCTACGTTAAATTAAAGTAGAATCAATATTTACCAGCATGGATAGGTAGATAATCCACGTTATACTACTCAATTAGTTTAAACGTGTTGGGTTGTAAACTTTACAAAATCAACTTCATTTTCATCTAAATATATTTTATCGAAAATAATTTAAATATCTATATAAAAATATAATAATAATTTTAGATTTGCAATGCACTGAATAGATCGTCAAGTCAAAGATGTTTTGTCTGTAGTGCTACTATATCAGAACTGAATAGTTTGGAAAATGTAGTACAAAGAAAAATTAATGATAACGCATTAAACTACGGATTTTCTGTGTTGCATGCTCGAATCCGATTTATGGAATTGGTACTGCATATATCATACCGCTTAGACATTAAAAAGTGGCGTGTAAGTACATGAATGTGATTATTTGGTAGCTCTATAATCCAAACATTAATTTTGAGTAAATATTAAGACGAAAAATCTGTCAAGATAGAAACAGTAACTAAAAGAGTTAATGTAATAGTTGCAAAATCAAATAATTTAAAAACAGATTTCATTAAATGACACCTTAGTTTTTTCTTGTATGAATGTAATTTATAGCGTTAATGATTCTAAGCTTAGAAATTTATAAATTTTTAGCTTTTTGACATTATAATTTAGTAGTAAATCTTGCACTTTTATAAATACGAACAATATTACTAGTTCTATGTAAATAGATTAATATATGTCATTTTACATTTTTTTTCTTATCGTAGGTTCCAAAATAAGAACAGGGTCAATAAAAGGAAAAAAATAATACAAGATGAACTATTAAGTCAGTTAGGTATATTGGTTGATGCTCCTACTCAAAACTTTGGAAATACAAATGACGGAAACAGAGCTAGAACATTTTTTAATAACCCTGATATTGTTTCAAATGTAACTGGTAAGTAGTTAGTTAACAATATTACTAATGTTACTACGGAAGTTTAAACATAAACGCATTCAAAATCATTTTGAGCCAGTGCATCGTTTGTTAACAAATTAATTGTGACTTCAAACGTGCTTAAGTCACTTTTGTCATATGTTCTTAATTCTTATTTTTCGAAGTTAACAATTTATCCATACGTAAAGATCGCGCGGGAAAATAAATAACCAATTTGTGAACGAGAATTAGATAGTTACAACGACCAATCTTGTAACAAATGGAATGATTATCATTTATTTTTGAGAGTAAGACTCAGATTAAAATGAAGTATTTTAATTTAACAATTAAAATATAAATAAAATATAGTTTGTTTACCAAAAACGTTAAGAAATTGTATGTTGATAGCACTAAAATATATTAAAACTCTTTTAGAATTTGACATCGTCTTATTGAAAAAGTTTCAAACCATTTTGGGCACTATATCAAGTAGTAATAGAATTAATAGCTGCCTTCAAAGAATATTGTTTTCAAACAGCAAAATTGTATATAAATAAATACAACTGGTATAATATGCCACCTTCGATGCATGTTATTTTGATTCACGGACATGCGATTATTAACAACTTTGCGTTACCAATTGGAATGATGTCAGAGGAGGCATAAGAAAGCAACCACAAACTTGTAAAACGCTTCAGAGATAGATTTTCAAGGAAAACTTCTCGGTATATAATTCAAATCATATATAATTTTAAGTATTCTACAGCTCTTTTAGAAAAGTATTAAAGTAAATTTTTATTGTTTCTTTTGCATTAGGGTAAATACAAACACAGACATGTTCAAAAGGTTACTCATTAATTCAGATCCTTTTATAACGTTGTCAAGGCCAACATCTCATAGAAAACACAAATGATTATCTGAAGATATGGAAAATTTAATTATTATACCATCACATACTCAAGATACAGATTCTGATTCTCATGAATCAGAAGATGAATTAAGATATGAATCAGAAGATGAATGCAAAAGTTGACCAGAAGGTAGATAAAAAATAGATCCTAAGAATTCAAAAGATACAATATAGGTTACTGTTGCCTACAGAACATCAGGTACCATATTATTTTCGTTAATGATTATAGTTAAAATTTAAAACTTTATTTTATTATATGGATGTTATACTTGTACAATTTTGAAATGTCCTTCATTCATTAATAATTTCCTAACCAATAATATATCATATATTGCATTAGATCTAGCCTAAGATCATATATAGGAACATTTATCTTCAACAGCGAATTTATAAAACAATTCACACAAGATCCTATGTAAGATCTGGTTACCATCGCAGAAAAAAAGTTTTTTTTCAATATTTTACTCAAGATCTTATGTAAGATTTTATGTCAGTTTGTGATTCAAAATAATTGATAAAATCATTAAGAACATATAATAATTTGGGTTAACCTAACAAGACGTTTGAGGTCTCAAAATGATCGTCTGGTCAAGGGCTTTTGAAAAAGTTCCGGCCTTTTCAATAATCCAATGTGGCGCATAAAATATGGAGCCTGAAACCCACGTTTTCATAGCACATTAAACAATAACAATAGTAAAAATGTTCTAATTTGTGAAACATCCCACCAAAAAGCATGTACAACTCATGATAGGACATATTATTGACAATGCTGACGGAATTCCAAAATCAAAAATGGCGGAATCAAAATGGTGGACATTATACCTCCACCAAACCCATTTTACCGCAACAAATGATTTTAGATCAATTTAAAGTATCGATATGGGGGTTTGTGAGGTAAATATTTATAAATGTATTATCGGAATCAGTATTTGTGCACATGAATCTTATATTTTTCCGGTCTACTAGATTTAGAATTATCTGTCTGCGGTTTTCGCACTTACATTTTTCTATTGTTCTGTGTATATGTATATGCCTGCGTGGATAAAAAAAATATATAATTTAGCCAAATGAATCAATCTTTAATGACATTTTGTGCACTCTTATCAATTCTGGCTCCTCGTTCGTGGAGTTTTTACTGGTGATAAATGGCTTTCGCCGATATCATAAATTACTCTGTTCCTAGGTTCATTGGCATTTGAGTAATGCATGACTTTCAACGTTTCATTATTTTCTGGGATAAATCCATGCCCCATTTGTATGTTTGTGACAGGTGGACAGTTTTTAAATCTCTTTGTTAGGAATTGACGAGTTTGTTCGTGATCTTTTTTGGTGTATAAGAAAAATTTTATATTGAATGATCGCCCATTAGCACATGAATAAAGAACTTTAACATCTAGAATTGCTTTATTTTTTGCAGCTTGTAAGCTCGTTCTTGTAGCTTCTCTCTTTACTATCGCTCCAAATCCATCGCAACTATCTTTTCTGTGTGCTGTTGCAAAACAGTGCCATTCAGCATCAACGCCAAAATCTCTCTTATGACTCATTAAACTACTCATTTGATAACGATTTTTAAAATACTGTTTAGCACCATCAGTAGCATATATTACCTTTTTTACTGTGGGACAAACCTTGCGAATTTCAGGTATAAGCTTTTGCTGCATTATGTATACTGCAGTGGCATCATGAGTAGTACAGTCGGACATAGATACTGTAGTGAAATGCTTTAGCTTGCCTTCAGATTTATAATATACAACAGCAGGAAAATCGTACTTTGATCATTATTAAAATGAAATGCCTGTGCAGCATCTTGGGCTGTAAAAGCATAGTTCTCAGCAAAATCTAATTGAGCAGGAACCTCTTCATCTGAAAGATTATTTTTCTTCCCAGAAATAAACTTTGATTGTTCCTTAGCGATGAAGTGATGAGGTATCAACTTTTATAGGCTAGAACATAAAGTTTCAATAAATTCTTGCGATGTTAGGCATTGTTATATCAAAGTGTATCTATCGTTTGATGGCCACGTGTTGAAGATGACTTGATCAATATTGTGCTCATCCATAATGTTCTCAGCGTAATTAGAAAACTTTTGAATGTCCGGACAAAATTTGCATTCATTCAAATAACAACTTGGTTTGGGATCCTCACATAGAACGAAATTCAAACAATCTTTATAATTCTTCAGAATATTGTTTGAGATTTTTTCTATATTTACTGCGTCAATCATCGCCTTGAAATTTTGGTGTATCGTACATACACATACATTGTGTGTACCAAAGGATCCTGCAAAGACACAACATTTTGGTCTCAGTTCCGCAAACTTGGTAAGCCCAATCGGATGTTCAGGAAACTGTTCTTTAAATTGATTATGAAGGTTCTTAATATCAGTAAGTAATAATCTTTTCTGCACTTTTATTTTTTCACCATATAAATAAATACTGACGGTATCTTTTTTATTTGGCATAATTCTGCTGTTAAGATCATTTTCGTAAAAATCTTCAACTTTCTGAGTAGTTTCTGCAGGTAATGTTTTTCCACGTTTTGCAACAGGAGAAGTCAAAACTCCATCTGATTCTCTTAACTGTTTTGCTTTACGAGCCATTCTGTGAGACACACCAAATTGGTTCATAATTTTACGTATTGCCCAGTGTTCGGGCAAAATAGTAAGAATACTGACATGTAATGGATCGTTCTCCAGCAGGGATTGGAATTTGTTTTTAAGTCCAGTTAAAATATCTGTAAGATCATCTTGCCTAGGTGCATCCGTGTTTGAAACCGAAGGTGAGTCAGTCTCTGATTCAAAATCAACACTCATACTGACGTTTGGAGATGACAAATCATGTAGTTTGTAAAAAGATTTTCTACATGTATCACAAATCAGTGAAGATGTTGGATAATCAGGATAGACATCTTGAAATTCTTTGGAGATCGTCCTAAAAGATTTGCTGTGTCCTGTATTAAACCAAATGGATTAACGCATCTATCGATACGATATTTTTTCGCAGGAGAAGACATTGTTGTAGGATATGAGAAAGCACAACCAAAACAAAAAAAATGTTAGAAATAACAAAATTACGGCTAGTACAGTTGAACAAGGAGTTGCCGATAAAGTAAGACTTACTCGACAACTGCCTTAAAAAGGATGTTGAAGAAGAAGTCGCCAATGTATATTAATGTACCTATTAAATATCCTAAAAAGGACTGTTGGAGAAAAAGTCGCCTATGAATAAAGCCGCTGATGGACTTGCTCACCAACTATCCTGAAAATATACCTTTCTATGGGTTGCTAAACGTGGGAAGAGGTTGAGGGTGTAGGTAAAAAAGAGGGATGAAATAAATCATTTGAAAGCAATAAATTCCTTTGCTACAAAACAGCTGAAGTCTTTGCACAAGTTGTCATTGGACACGAGCTGTGTACTTGCAGCATTAGGCTGTTGGAAGAGGGGCGAGGTACAGCGCTGGACCCGGCCTCCTTATGTGCCCTCCGCGACGCTACTTCACTTGTGGGTAATGCGCAGCCGCCTAGCGGCGCGCCGCGGTACTAGCGCCGCGGTGATAAGCGCTGCAGCGTGCGTGGCGTGTTCGGCGGGTTGCACGTTAGCAGGGGCTTTTCGCGAGAGAGCCTGCGGGTGGGTTATGACAAATATCCGCCGGTTTATATTGGCCATATTGAATTTTGAAATTTCGAGGTTAAAATAAGATTCAGCGGATCCTTAAACTCCCATACCGATACTTTAAACTGATTTAAAATCGTTCATTGCGGTAAAATAGTTTTGGTGGTTGTATAATGTCCGCCATTTTGGATCGGCCATTTTGGATTTTGAAATGTCGAGGTTAAAATAAGATTCAGTGACCCTGAAAACCCCCATATCGATACTTTAAACTGATCAAAAATCATTTGTTGCGGTAAAATGGGTTTGGTGGAGGTATAATGTCCACCATTTTGATTCCGCTATTTTTGATTTTGGAATTCCGTCAGCATTGTCAATAATATGTCCTATCATGAGTTGTACATGCTTTTTGGTGGGATATTTCACAAATTAGAACATTTTTACTATTGTTATTTTATTAACATTACATATTAACAAGTTAAATTTCACGTTGATTCGTTATCTTAATACTAGCATTCCTCAAAATTTGTTTCCTTTCTACTTAAAATAGAGACGACCAAATATATAGAACGTAACAAATTTTTAATTACTATATAAAGATAATACAATTCATACTTTTTTATTGTATGGTTAAAGGAAAAATAAAAATAATTTAACTAGTTGTTTTTCTTACAGATATTTCGTCCTTCCCCCTTTAGATATAGGATTAAAATTCTTTATCAAATTTCTTTTTCAATATACTATACATTTTACCTGAAGGTGTTAACAAATTTATATTAATATGAAACCTAGAATTCTTATTTAGATTGATCATTTCTTTTTATATACTAAATTCAATAATCATAAATATTTATAATTGCTTATATTGTAAATAATTAAATAACAATTTCTTCTTGTAATCGCTTAGAAATACTTTCCTGTCTGCTGAGATAAAATAATCTAAAATATAGAACCAAAACGCTATAGAAGCGATGAAGTCGCTCTTCTCTCTACCAAAACGCATCACATGGGTAAATAAACATCATGTGGCGCGGTATTTAGTCGATGACGAAGTCTAGGTAGTTCGCACTTGATTTTTGGTGTCTAGGTGTAGAAATCATTCGAGGGTAGTGTATCGGAACAATCAGTGATTTCATGTTAGTGATAAAAATGTTACAAAAAAGCCATGGTCGAAAGGTGCTAAAGTTTTATAAACAACTAAAATTTTCTTTCTAAGTATTAGAACGTCATAAAAACATCATAAGTACGATGAATCGGTCATGGCAAGTTATGTAGTAAGTATCTTGAGAGTTGTTCCTAATTCATCATTATATAACTTATATAAGTTAAGTAAGCCCTTTATTGACCAAAAAAATTGTGTTGCTTTATTATGATTCAATATAATAAACTTGACTTTGTTTGATTGATCACATTTCTTTTTTACCAGTTATTTCGTTGCGGAATATATTAAGTCGCCTAACCTTTTACTTTTTTAAAAGTTAATTTGTTTTAGAGATTTAATGATACTCTATTATTTATCATATTTATATTTGGGATTATTTAATTGTTTTTACAAATTGAAAGATTTTCGATTAAGATACGCAATGGATTTATATGGATAAAAAGTTTTAGATTATAATATTTTATAGCACACCGTGTGATAAATCCGCATTTATGTCACGCCTATCCATAGCATAAGTAGCCCTTCATTGCACCGTGCATATTGCCCTCGCTACGCTCGGGCGCTAACCTCGCGGTGTAGAAAAGGACTACTAATGCCACGGATAGGCCTGACAGCGGATTTATAGTCAGTGCTATAAAATAGCGTACGATACACGCTTCATAAGTCGATTTTCATGGCGGGGCGATAAGCGCACTCACTACGCTCGGGCACTTAAACACGCGGTACCGTAAAGTACGACTTATGACACTAGTCTCGTAATGTACTATTCCTCACTCTGCAGCAGAAGGAAAAGTCTTTTCCTTCTGCTGCGAGAAAAACTCGATTTTCCATTCATGTTTCATGACGAAAAAGGGCCTTTTTTGTCCCTGTTAAAAAAATATAATTTTCACATTGATGGCTGAATAGAATAAGAACGTACCCTAGCAGCGACTTTGGAAACGTCGTATCCCGGCAGCGACTCCGAGAACGTCGTATCCCGACTGTACTAGTTTTAAATACGACTTTGCAAGGCATAAAATGTACGTGAAAAATTTTGAAAAAGAACCAGAATGACTTATTTCGTATTGTCTTTGCTTATATTATGAAAACTCATACCAGTAAATCGGACCGCAAGCACATGATGATCAGTTTCCGTTCTGAGTTTAAGTCTCCAACCTTAGCTGACCAAGTTTTTTACGTTGATGAAAAATTATATTACCATATTTTATACAAACAAGTATAATTTTCGTATATTTTATTCTTTCCAAACATACTCAACAACAAAATATAACAACCAACATATGTTAACCGAAGAGAAAAGGAGGAAAAACGGTAAAGATAGGGTACAATAAATTATGGATAAACGGAGAGGAATACACATGGAAGGAGAGAGAGCAGAAGCTTTTTCGGAGAGAAAAAAGAAGCCGAGACGCAGAAAGGTCACAACAGGGGAAAAAAGGAGGTTAAAGAAGGAATGAGGATAATTAGCTGGATCGTGACAGGGATAAAAGGGGTGGAGCAGGAGACACCTAAGAAGTTTTGATTTAATTTGCCTACAAGAGACCTGGCTAGAGGACAAGGATGAGGGTTACTGGAAAAAGCGGCTGGATGGCTTTGAGCTTAGGGTAAGTGGGGCGAAAAAGGGGGAGCAAGAGGGAGAAAGAAAGGAGGTATACTGATGGCTGTAAAAACGGAAGGGAAAGCGGGGCAAATAGAGTGGTTAGAAGAAGACTCGGAGGAATGCATAGGGGCAAGGGTAGAAGTCAAAGGGGAGAGATAGTGGATAAGTACGGTATACATGAGAGAGGATAGGGCAAGAAACTACAAATATTTAGAAGAACTGGTGGAAAAAGCCGGAGGAGAGAAGATAATATAGTGCGGAGATATGAACGCGAGGACGGCGGGAAACGGAGGAGGCATAGACGAGGAAGGAGGTATAGAGGTAAGAAACACGAAAGATAAAAAGGTAAACAAAGAGGGAGAAGAACTGGTGAGCAGGATAAGAGAACAGGGACTCAGTATCATCAACGGGAACGTAGAAGGAGATGAGGAAGGAGAATACACATATATCGGAGGAGCAGGATGTTCAGTAATAGACTACGCCATAATGAATGAAGAAGGAAGAAGCAGTACGAGAAAGATGGAGGTGAGGAAAAGAATGGAGTCGGACCACAACACATTAGAGATAGAGACAGATAAGCAGGTAGAGGAGGAAGAGGAAGAAAAGGACAAGATAACGGCCATATGGAATGAAAAGACGATCAAAATATATAGAGAAAAGCTGAAAAATGCAGAATCAGCGAATGAGTGGGGAGAGCTGAAGCAGAAGGTAGAAAGAGCGATACAGAAAAAGAAAAGGAAGAGAGGCCACAAAGGAAAGAACACATGGTGGGATGAAGAGTGCAGGAGGAAAAAGGCCGAGGTAAGAAGATTGGGCAGAAACATAAGGGAGAGAGCTGGGAGAGAAAGATATATCAAGGCAAAACGAGAGTGGAGGGTCCTGGTGGAAAAAAAGAAGGAAAGAGAGGTGGAGAAGAGAATAACGGAGGCAGGAGAAGATAGGACGGGAAGAAAATTCTGGGAGCTGGTAAAAAGTAGAAGGAGGAAAAAGAAGGGAATCTGTAGCAAGAATATAGAGGGACATGAATGGATGGAACACTTCCAGGGCCAACTGGGGGAATCATAGGAGGATCAAAGAGAGGTAGTTGTGAGAAGGGAAGAAGAGGAACAACAGGCAGAGGAAGCAGAGCAGAACATCACTGAGGACGAGGTGAAGAGGGCAATCGGAAAGATGAAAAAGGGAAAGGCGCCGGGAGCTGACGGCATACAGAACGAGGCATGCATATGGGGAAAGTAAGTGATAATTGAAGAGCTGACGGTAGTACTAGATAATATTTGGAAAGGAGGTGGCGTACCGGAGGAGTGGAAATCGGGGACCATAACACCGAGACAAAGAGGACTGCAAGAACTATAGAGGGATAACGCTAATGGACACAGGATACAAAATTTACGCGGAGATAATAAGAGATGGATAAGGTACTGGAAGGAGAAGGGAAACTGGATGACACGCAAATGGGCTTCAGGAAAGGAAGAGGCACAATGGACGCGGTATACATCCTGAGCAAAGCAGTGGCACTATAACTGGAAAAGGAAGGTGGAAAGGTATACGCATTCTTTGCAGACATGAGAGCTGCATTCGACAAGGTGAAAAGAAAGGAGATATGGCAGATGATGGAATAGCTAGGAATAGGAAAGAGGACCAGAAAAAGGCTAGAGGAGATATATGAAGACACAAAAAGCACGCTGAGAATAGGGGACAAACAGATAGGTGGGTTTGACATATTTAAGGGGGTAAGGCAGGGCTGCCCTCTAAGCCCAACTCTATTCAACGTGGCAATGGCGGACACAGAGGAAGAAATGAGCAAGGTGCAAGAAGGGGGATTGGTACTGGGGAAAAAGAAATTCTGGTCGCTTTCTTACGCGGATGATGTAGTGCTAGTAGCGACGAATGCAGTAGGATTGAAACAGATGATGAGGTTCAAAAGACTAATAAAGAGAAAAGGGCTGGACCTGAACACAGAAAAATCTAAGGTAATGGTATTCAGGAAAGGTGGAAGGAGAAAGAAGGAAGACGAGTTCAAGTGGGGAGAAAAGGAGATAGAAATGGTAAGGAGTTTTGATTATCTCGGATACAAACTAAAAGAGAACGGGAAAGAAGAAGGACAGATAAAGAAACTAAAGGAGAAGGCAAATACGGCACTGAGTGCAATATGGGGAATAGGAGAGGCGCTATTCAGAGACAGCTGGAACTTGAGAATGAGGCTTTTTGACACGCTAGTAAAGAGTGTGATGGAGTACGGAGCGGAGATATGGGGATGGAAGGAAAGGAAGGAGCTGGAAATCATACATCGAAAATACATAAAGTGGGTACTAAAACTGGACAGAACGACACCGGAGCACATTTTGCATTTAGAGACAAAAAGACACAAGTTGGAACTAAAGACGAGGAAAAGGGCGATGAAGTTCGAGGAAAAGTTGTGTAATGCAGAAGAGGGAACCCTGTGGAGGGAATGCTGGAAAACAATAGAGAAAGAAAGTGGAGAAAGTGAAAGGACAGGCGAAAAGAAAAGTGAAAGAGAGAAGGAAATCAATAAATGCGGATGGGCAATAATGGAATACCAAAGGAAGCCACAGGAAGGAGAACAGGTCTGGCAAGAGTTAGAAAGGACAAACAGAGATATGCAGTGGCAGGAGTGGTACAGAGAAGTTAGAGAATCAAAACAAGCCAGAAATTCAAAGAAGTTAGTAAGAGAGTTGGGAGACACACCACAATACCTACAGGGGAAAAAGAAATGCGGAAGAAATGGGCTAGCGATCACTGCAAGATTCAGACTTGGAAATGAGGCAAGAGGGTACAGATACTGGATGGATGAAGAGGAAAGGAAATGCAGGTTATGCGAGGAAGGTGAAGAAACGCTGGAACACATCTTCGAGAAGTGCAGGATAACGGGCAATGAAAAGGAAAAATGGGACAAGGTAGTCAATGGAGACAAAAAGAACCTAGGGAAATTACTGAGGGTAAAATAGAAAAGAGAAGAGAAGCTGAAGAGGGAGGAGTAAAGACGAGCAAAAGAGGAGAAGAGGAGCAAAGAAAGGGAACAAAGAGCAATTAAAAAAGACAAAAAGCGGATAGTACACACACCACGAAGAAACACACACTGATGGAAGGAATAGAAAAGAATCAAGGAGGAATCCAGAATGGGGAACAGGAACGGAAGGTAACGCATGAAGTCGGGCACAGCAGAAGTGGAACGGCTCGCGGAAGAAGAAACGAGTAGCGGTACATGAAGTTAGCCACAGAGTTTTAGAGGAAAGTAGCAGTAGACAAATACATGCTCAGTCATTTGAGGTTAGTGCCACAAATAAGGAGAAGTGGAACTGGTTTATTTAAACATAGCACCGAGCACACGTAGGAAAAGGAAGAAAAAAGAATGTCGAACAGCAGCGAGAGAAAAAGAGAGAAGGAGATCAGAGCGCTGAAGGATGAAGTGGAGAGCTGGAGGGCAAAGGCAAAGATAGAAAGAGAAAAGAGAGAAGTGGCGGACAGAAAGCTACAGGACGTTGAGGGAGAGATAAAGGTGCTGAAAGGAAGAATGAGAGGACTGCAAAAGGAAATGGAAAAATACAGGGACGAATTTAAGGACAGGCTGGTAAGAATAGAGAGGAGTCAGAAAAGGGAGAAGAGAGTAGATGAGAAAAGAAAGAAAACAGAAAGAGAAGATAAAGACATAAAAAGAGATAGAGAGCCAGTAAGGGAGAGAATAGGAAGGAAGAGAGATGAGAGCAGGTGCAAGGTGTATGAGAGAGGGCTAGTAATACACAAGAACGAAAAATCGGAAGAGGATGAGGATCTAGGGAGCTGGCTCGAGGATTTGATGGAAGGAGCAGCCTGGGAGATAGAGGATACCAGGAGTGCAGAGACAAAGAAGATAATATTCCAATCCAAGGAAGATATGGAGAAGATCTGGAATAAAAGGACAGTAGTTAATAGAGAGGGAAAGGTGAGGATGGAGCAGTGACTAAACAGTGAAGAAAGAATGATAAAGCAGAAGATATTAAGAGAAAAGAGAAGGAGAGAGGAGATAAGCCAGAGAGACGGAGCGCTGATGGTAGACACGCTTAAGATGGAGTGGGATGGAGTGAGGTACGAGTGGGACGAAACACAGGAAAGATTACTGAGCACAGGGAAAAGGCAGGAACGAGAGGAGGATAGAGATCTAAAGAGACCTAGAGAGGAAGACACGCCAAAGAAGAAAAATGAGTAGATATAGAAGAGATAAGTGAGAGGGAGAGAAGAGAGAAGAGACAAAATATACTCAACGCAAACAAGCACGCCATCAGATACATAATCACAAGCACAGGTACACACACAACTGCAGCACAGAATCACGCTGAGACACATTCAGACAGAAAACCGAGCACACACACACACGAGCACGCACAGAATCGTAGGTACACACATACAAGCAGACCTACAAGTCTACACACTCGCACACAATCAGACTGACACTCACACTGCACAAACACGAATGATATTAGAGAGTAAGAAATTCTAACAGTCATATTTTTGTAAATTTTTTGTATAAAAAGAGACAAAATAAAATTTATCATTATTACATATGTTAACCACGAGTGAAGCGAGCGTTTTTGCTAGTAAGAACATTAATTATAATTCTGAAACGTTTATTAACTTTGAAAAATCTAAATGATATTATTCAAAATATTTTGCGTATTTGTCTAAATTTCAAGTTAAAATTAATAAATGATTACAAAATGTAATTGCAATAGCAATAAAATCTTTGAAAAAGATCGCATCCTTATAATTTTATTTTTTGAAGTTTTATCGTAAGCGCGTACACGGGCCATTGTCGTCTATGTATATGCACTTCGCGCTTGCTTTTAGAACAAAAGCTGAACGCACATGTGGAGATGTAGAACGTAACGATGACTAATATATGCAGCCTTGATTTACGTGAGCTTATTCGCAAAAATTGATTTATGAATTTTATTATTATATTCTTAGTTACTGCTATTCGAGAATTTAGTGAATAGAATTCTATATAAGACGCAAAGATGCTCAGAATAAAATCCTATCTATATTCTTAAGTGGCAACAGTGGAGAATACATAAAGTATTTATAAGTGTTTAAAATTTTTAAGAGATGATTTTGTGTGATTTCCTGTTCTGTTGAGATTTTTTAAGTAGTTTCAAGATTCAGTTTTAAACATAAAAACCCGTTCTGTTTCTTTCATTACCTATCGGTAAATGCAAGAACTATGCGCCAAACGAGTGGTGCCACCAAACGGCAGTGCTTGACAGCTCGAGAATGCGACGACAACGCAAGCAAACTATAAAAATCACGGGCATACTAAAATTGAAGGTGTAGCATACTACAATGAACGTGAGGGTTGGCGAGTACCCCCCTTAGAAGCTTAAAAATACTATCACGGAAGACATGCACGAATCAGTTAGCATAAAATTTATCAACTGCATTAATATTTATGTAATAATTTATGTATCTGGCATTTACAAATATCATTATCCTTTGGTATTACATCAGTTATGTTCCATTTACAACGGTTGATGTGAACTGATGAAATGAAAACAAATATTATAAGATAAAAATAAATAATATCAATTTATTTTTATTTCTATTGATTTGTCTGTTTTTTTTTTGTTTTTTTTTTAATCGTAATTATTACGGTAATATACATAATAATAAAAGATTATCATACTATAATATCAGAGCTTACAAAACAAACATCAAATATCTAAAACATATAAGGCAATCTCCGGCAATTATCTCGTATTCAGTAACCAATCTTGGAAAAATATATCCAAGTTCTTTATTCCCTTTCTGTGATAGTATTGTATCACAAGTATTGTATAGTTATAGTATTGTGATAGTAACTCCTTTTCATGTAGAGTCTTTTGATTGGTCCACTAGTGCAGATTGTCCTAGAGATATTTGTAAATTCACGGATGAGCTTAACAACACATCTGATTTCTTATCTAATTCTAGTTGAGATTTTGACTCTTCCGAATTTTTCTTGCGTAATGATATGGTGTTTCCTTTATTGCAATTTTGATCTAAAAAAAGAATTAAAAGAGTAAATTAAAAAATATCAGTTAAAATATAAATATTTGAAGTATTAATATTATTCTTAAATATGTGCGTTCGTTTTTTTAAATTTAACATAATTAGGGTAAAGGGAAGGCACTCGAAGACTATGTTTGATTAGTTCGTCAGAGTATTTAGTGGTGAAGTGAATGGATTGTTCCATTCCTAAAGGGTTGTCCCTTACGTGTAACATTAAAGACAGGAGGAAATAGGCACTTTATGCGTCTGACACGCTATTGATCATGGAACGTTTGGCTGCAGGTAGCAATCATGAACGCCACGTCTACCGGCTAGATCGAAGAGCTTTCAGTTCTTGCTTTAGGAGTCAAGCGTATACCATGTTGCTGTTCCATGAGCAAGGGGTAAAAAAGATAGAAAAAATTGGCATTTGCATTTATAATAACGGAATTATTTACTTTGATTATTTAAAGGTTTATTGCTTATGGTGGTTGAACTAACTCCACTAATTTATAATTTGTTTTCTATTGCTCCATACATATTCATATTTTGGGGCCCTAATTGTGGTAATAGGAGACTTTTTACTAATTTTGAGCTTGTTTCATTTATTAAAACTAGAGATGTGCATGTAGAATTTAAACTAATTTCAATATAAATACCGTGATTATTGATTTTATATGCACATCTAACATAAAGTCTGTTTCCTTGTTTTATAACAGTGATATGTTACTTAAAAATTCAAGTACTTGTTCGAGTTTTTATTCTTAATTTTGCTCAAATAATAACTCGATTTTTTATTCAGACTAATTTTTCAATCAATTAAAATTTTTCTGCTTCTGAATATATTAAATCAATATGTTAACTTACGATCTAAACAATTATAATGTACTAGATTGTTAAATTATATGTACTGTAACGAGAGACGATACATTCGTAATTTCGCGCGCTCTTTTATCTCAAGATATTAGGTTAGAATAGCAGACGACGCTGTTGGGCTGCTATACCAACAGCAGACCGAGGAGAAGGAGTAAGAGAAAAAAAACTCGCTTGTTGCTACCGAGCCTCGGTCCAATTAGCGCTGGTTTTTGTGTCTCTCTCAGACTTATATTTATTTGTACACCTTTGTATTCAGCGATTTGGTTTGTTAAACTATATATATCATTTTAATTATTCGTCTCAGCCTTAAGCTGGAAAATGCGAGTATAAGATGTGTTTACAATCAGAGGGCCCTCAGTTATACGTGTTTCAAACAAAGTCTTAGTTAGAATGTAGAACCGGAATATTTTTTGAAAAAACTCATTCGCCAAATAGAGTTTAAATTTAATAGAGTCTACGTAACTCAGCCTCTAATAATTTTAAACCAGATGATACCCCACTTTTTTAGCCACTTGCGCTCTGTTTCCCTCACCACTAAAAACTACCAAATCAGAGAGCGTACTTGATCGTTCCCTCTCCATTAGGCTTTTAGCCGACGAGCACATAAAAGGGGGACGATCAGAGCGCTCGCGCATTCGGTGCCCGAGCGAGCAACCGACCAAGTCTGGTGGCAACAGCCCTGTATACGGCCTCTTGAGCTGAACGGCTCTTAGCACCGGCTACGGACATCGTCTGGCGACAGCAGTCTCGGACGCGACCGCGAACGCGAAGTGTGCAGCTAGACGGCGTAAGCCCTGGCTACGAATTCCCCCACCCCCTTCTCTCCTCGCTCAGCAGTACATATTTTTATCTGAATAAATCTAATTTTTACTTTGAAGTTGAAATAAAGCGTTCTTCCATTTTTTGCGTAACCCACTCCTATCTAAACAGTCCTTTAGAGCTTTGGGGACTCTCTCCAAGGTCCGGCTAAGCTAAACTTTCTGGTCGAGCTAAGCCTCCCGGAGAAGTCGCTTGGGAGCGTCGCTGTATCCGTGAGCGCTCTTCGCTCACAGCACATTCGGCTTCGACGTTTCGAGCCGACAAGATCTCTCTGGACAAGCTAGTCTCCCGAAGAAGTTGCTCCGGAACATCGCGACCTCCAGATCTGGAGGAAGCATTCCCGGATCGAAAAACACGCTCTGGTAGCTGGGTCCCGGATTTCGCTAGCTAAACTCTTTCCACACCGAATCAGAGAGATTAAAACCCATCCGGATATCACAGAAATAATTAATTAGCTATCATCATGGAAGATAAAGAGAAGCAACAAGTTTTATCTTGGAGTATTGTTCAACAGAAAAGAATTATACACACGTGAGCAAGCTGTTGCAATAGACGCTTTATTTTTTATGGATATCAGTTGAAGATTATGCAGACTATTGATGGATTATTAGTTGAAGATTACGCAGTTGCACTTCAAAAAGTTGTAAACCCAAAGCATATTTATTACGTACCACAAATTTGACAAAACTGTATTCGTGTTTATCTAAGCAGTTTAAATCTCGTAGACAATCTAGATACAGAAAAGAAAAAAAAGCCATCGAAAATCACTGTCTCAATATTAAACCTCAAGATTCTAAAGCAAAAAGATTTCTCATTTCAAATGTACCTTCGTGTATAACCTCAGCAGTGAAAGGCGAAGAGTTAAGAAAAAATGAATATAACACCTGTATCACCAATCACCGCTATCAAGGCTCACATACAAAGACCGGAACTAGGACATCCCCTAAGCTTCAGAAAACTAGTGTATATAACGCCGGAAGAAGTGTAAAGAATATCCAGCTCACTTGAAATCTCCCTCGAGGGCTAGATATATTTCTCATCGAAAAAATGGTATGCTTCCAGTGCAAAGAGAAGGCCATATCACCAAATACTGTAAAAACCTGGAAAACACGGCGCAAAACAATCTCACCAAAGAAACAGAAAAGAAGAAACTATGAAAAAAATCGATGCAACGAATAAACCAGTGCATTCCCAAAGTCTATTTCCAACCCCCGAAACACGTGCTGGAGGGAAAAGGGCACATTCTTCGAGAGTTCTGCATCAACATCAAAACTTCAGTAAGATGCCTTCGCTACATGAGAGGATAAACGAAGCACCAAAAAAGAAAAGAAAAAAAGGTAAAATCGAATGCAATACAGATTACATTAGGAATTTAGAGCCAGCGAAATTATTTATAACCAAAGAAATTTGCCGCTTGACTTTGGAAATATCGTCAAATTCTTAAGTAACTCACACGACAGCAACGCGAACATTGTTGCCTATTGCTGTTTCAAGAACAGTTTCTAAGTACCTACTAACTGGTAAATTGCATAAGGTTCTCGAATAGGGAACAGACATGATTTTCAAAACCTTTTTTAAAATAAAGGATAAATCTTACACAAAAGTACAAGAGTTAGAATTTTTACTGCAATATTTGTTAAGTAATATTATTTTGAAAATTCGGTCTGCTGATGATACGTTTAAACGATTGAGAGATCACGTGATCAATATGGCGGCGCCAAGGATGAAAATATATATAGATGTATAAATGCATGAAAATTTTAATACATAAATTAACCTTATTGTTTTCTTCAAAATCATAATAGAGGTGAGAGATAATGCTTCAAAATCAAAATAGATTCATGATGACCTAATTTATGTACTCAAATGTCCGTACGTTAGGTTAGGTCTTTATTCTTTGAGCCGCCATATTGGAGAGCTGCCGTTTTAAAAACTACTCAAACATATGAATTTTTAATTAATCATATTAGGGCCTAGAGGTACTAAATCAGAAAAAAATTGATACATAACGTATTTTTATGCTATTTTCTACTGTATATAAGTATTTATATGTATATAGCAAAACCATGTCTGTTCCTTATTCTTGCAATAGCATGTCAACAAGAAGGAGTTTAAAACTCCTCATAACCCAGATGTTCTACCGTGCACTGCAGAATTTCGAAAGCTCGACCCTTTGACCACAGGCGTGTCTGTGTCACGTTTACACCTGCCAATGGGGTACAAGAGAGAGAAAATCGGCAATAAGCCAGGACCATTTAGCAATCCTGCGACGAATATTTTTATAAAAACACTCGTGTGCAGGAGCAAAGAGATCCGTAGGGTATCTACGACAATTACAGTGTGCATGTTACAGTGAATACGCGTATCATTAAAATAAGGGTAATAACCTTGTAGTCAGTAGAAAATTGTTATTCACTATAATAGCACATTTGATGCGCAGTACAATCTCAATACTCACAGTAAAGTTATTTAGAAAAGCATTAGAAATAAGCAATCGATTGCGAATAAAAAAATTAAATAAATAAAAACGATATTTAATTTACCATCTTTTTCTTATTCCTTCTGGGTATCTTCGGGATGAGCTACTGCGCATTTTTAACCATGTCCCAAAATTTATCCTCTTTCAACTTAAATTGAATAAACACACTACATGTTGTCTAATGTATACACATATGTGTCATATTCTTTAACCTATCAGTGCCTGCTTTGAAACGGTCCGGATAACCCTTCAAGGGCGCTATGCTTGTAGTATACTAAGCATCCGGACGATTAAACGGTAGATGATGACCGCAGTTCAAGCTATTGACCAGGATTATAGAGCAGAGCGAATGACTCCATCTGTGCATCGAAGCTCCTTATATGCTCAGGGCTACTCCTCTCTCCAATGCTTTATACACGCACGCTATCTACCTACGCTTAGGTAGACTATTACATTGATGCTAGCGCCACTTAGTTGGTAACTTACCTGCTAGGTGGGGCTGCCGTCTCAATTTCCCCAATAAAATATTTTTAAGACAACGTTACGGACTTGTAAAAATCTGATGTAATTCACGCAAAAGATCGCTTCTTGCAAGAGCAAATCTCACCAACAGTTAACGTAATTTCTTGTCCACTTGTCACAGAGCGGAGACGTAGATTTTAGCGTATCAATTTGATGTATAAAGAGCCTTCGTGCCGTTGATATCGGTTTTCTATTTGATTTCTTTGAAGGAAGTGGCGATCACACAAACGGCTGTAATCGGAATATCTTTTAATATCGCGCAATAAAACTGCTTAGCCTGATTGGGCGAGAATACGGCTTGTCCGCGTGACAGAGTTTTTTTCAATTTGTTAGTCGATCTATAAATGGAGTTCTATTAATTCCCGTTATTGATGATAGCGCGACGCGGATATATGTTGCTTATGATGCTTACCTGCAGCTGCTCGGTGAGGTACGTCATAGAATCCTTTGCTTCGCGCTACGACTAGTCACGTCACCGGCTAGTTTTCTTCTGCTGAAATCCTTGCGCACCGCAAGCAGACAAGCCGATCTGTCGCGATCGCGAAATCACGTGATCGCAGGGCCGTATTTTGAGCAGAGGTGTCTCTACTGGGCACTGGTCCCTTACCGACTAAAGACATTTTTTTTCTTTTAATGGAAGCGGATAAGAGGGCAGCAACAGGGAACAGAAATTCTTCATTGATATAAAGAGTATAATAGTACATTATGCAACAAGGAACTAAAGTTGTTGATTATTCCCGTGTGGGTTTAATCAACACCTCTCTTTGATGAAGCAGTAAACCCACTCGAGGGAATAACCGACTTTAGTCTCGTGTTGCATATAGAACTTTATTCTCGACCTAAATGTAGAAACACTGTGTTCCCTTGAAAAGTGACACTTACGTCAATACAAATGAAATTTTTAAAAATTTCAAAAGTTTCTAAAATTAATATATTTTTTCATTTTTCCATTTTTTTTTATTTTTTCAAAAATTTAATAAGTCTTTAAAAAAAATTTTAATTTTTAAAATAAAAAATTTTTTTCCGCATTTTTGCAAATAAAGTAACTTTCTTCCCTCATTTGCAGGAATAAAGAACAAACATTCGATTCTGATTCAAATACATCATATGTATGAGAAAAAATTAAAATCATGAAAAACTCGGTGCAAAGCCAAAGCAAACTGTCAGAGAGGTAAAGAAGATTATGTTAAAAGATGCGCGGAACGTCAGAACAAATTATATACTAGATGGGTAAAGAATGATCCTAAATTCCTTCTGTCATGTCAACAAAATAATTTCTTTGATAAACCTTTCTCTTTTGCCAAGCTTGATAGAGCTTTAGATTTCGGCAACATAAGCTCTTCGCCAAGTTTAGACGAAATTGATTATTAGACGCTAATAAATATTACGTTAAAATTAAGACTGCTACTCTTAAATATTTATAATGATATTGTTAAAATGACAAGATGTACTTCAAATTTTCAGCCGCACATTTTAGATTTCACCCTTATTGCGCGCCGAGGACTTGGGACCTACGCAGAGCCATAAACTTATCGCCCCGCCACCGATGCGGTAGTCGACCCGACAACGAAGCTGTCGAAGTCTAAACAAAGTAATGATAATAATAGTCGGTCCGGGATTATGGGTAATGGATATGCAACGCAATAATTATAAACTCTTGTTTATATTGAAAATAGTGTGTATATTAACAAAAATAATTGAACATAAGAATAATGCCTGTTTTTGCTATAATTCCTTTTAAATGAAATTTAGTTACAATTTTGTTTGTTTTTTGATGAAGCCTTTTGTTATGCGATTATCAAATATTATTAAACTCTACGCTTAAATTTGCAGTAGATTCCTATGTATGTACTAAGGCGCTTAAATGTGCTGCCAGAGTAGACTAGAGCGCTTGAAAATGCTGCCGCTAGTAATTTAACACAGGCCTTGCATGGCCTTTTATAGGACGCTAAGCGAGCGCTGATTGAGCCGCCGAAATTATCTATACATTCACACAATCATACTATCATTCATTCATATTTACATTTAGTAAAATTTTCAGTTTCGCTAAAACTTCGGAGAAACGCATTAATGGAGTTAACGAGTTCAAATCATGCGTTTTTAGAAAATGTCCATCCGGATGGGTGTGTGTTTGTGTGTATATACGTTAGGGTGTATCGAATTTTTGTACGCACTTTGGTGACTTGTAATAGTGCGGAAATTTTAGTAGTTATATCAAATAGAACGTATGTAAAATTTAGGCACATAAAGTCAATTGCTTCCGCTCCGTCCAAAGTCAAAAAGTCCAAAATTACCACATTTACGTTTAAAAAATTTTTTTTTCGATTATTGAAACAAATTTAAGAAAAAAATGTTCTAATACATTTTTTTTTTGTAAAATACATTCCTTTTTGTTGATAAATTATTGATGTTTTAGAAATTAAGGTTGAAAATGTTGAATTCAACACTTCAATGATTTTTCAACAAGAAGGAATGCATTTTACAAGAAAATGTAAAAGAACAATTTTCTCTCAAATTTGTATGAAGAATCAAAAAAAAAATTTTTTCAACCGTAAATGTGGTAATTTTGAAAAATTTATCATTTTTGGCGACCTTAGAGCGGAAACAATTTACCTTATGCACCCAAATTCTAGGGATATTCTATTTGATATAAGTACTAAAATTTCCGCACTATGACAAGTCGCCAAATTGTGTATAAAAAATTCGAGACGCCCTAATATACGTATACCGTTATGATTCTGGAACCACGCGATCGATCGTAATAAAATTGTACATGCATATATGTTTCCCGATTCTAAATTCGAGAATTCCGTTTCATTTTGTTTTCTGGTGAACAACTAAAATTTTCTTTTTATGTATTAAAACGTGATACAGATACCATAAGTACAATAAAAAGGGCATGCCAAGTTACGTAGTAGGTATCTTGAGAATTGTTTCTAATGGATTAACATATAACTTTACTCTAAGTTAAGTAAGCCCTTAATTGAACAGAACATTTTTTTTTGCTTTATTATAATTAAATATATAATTAACTTGACTTTGTTTGATTAATCTCAGTTCTTTATTATCTGTAATTTCGTTGCGGAATATATTAAACTCGCCTAACCTTTTACTTTTAAAGTCAATTTTTTCAAGAGATAATATTTTAATATTATGATGTGCAAAAAAGCGATGTCCCTAAATCTTGAACAGTATCTTACATTTACACGGTAAAAGTGAAAAAAAAATCATGTTGCGGTAACTTAATGTATCAGGCTTATTAGATCAGATTCGCAGCCTTCTTAGATATTTCTGGTGTAAACAATGCTGCTACCCTAAGCGGATCTTGGGCGTTGTCGTCCAGATCGGACAGGTGGGTGCCTATCACCACTACATAGAGCGTCCTCAGGTTGCGGATAGAGGAACAGCCCCTGAGAAAGAGGTTAGCTGTGAATAAATTGAATAAGCAGTCGCGGACAGCCGATAGGAACAGGCGTGGGTGTAATGAACCAACTGTCGAATGCATTCATCTAGAAACACTACGCAAGCACCACAACAAAAAAACATTTCACATTATCTCTTATCTCTCAATCTATCTATTTCATCACACATTACAAAAATAGGCAAAAATCCTGCTCCCGAGGAGGATGCGGGGAGCGCTGACAACTGCCCCGAAAGAGGATGTGTAGAATGATTCGTCACCTGGTCTTACGCGGTAATGATGCCAGCGGAGGCGCGCTGCCTTGCAGGGGGCGTTAGGATGCGAGAATAAAACAGTAGTGTGTCTAACGACGAGTTGACACTGTCCTCGTCAAAGTCGGAAAGCTCTCATACTTAGTTCTAAAGAGGTATGGGGGTAATTACCTCTAAAACGGTGGACTCACCTGCGATCGAAACAGGATCCAAAGCGCGCGGGTTTAACATACTATCATGCTCAAAAAAATCAAAACCAAACCAAAAGGGACTTAAGGGTCGGAACTTGGAATGTTTGCAGTCTACACAGAGCAGGCGCGTTTGAAGAACTGATAAAGGAAGCTGATAGGTACAATCTAGATTTGGTAGCAATACAGGAATCGCGGTGGCCAGATGGTGGAGTACTAGCATCGGGTAACTTCACGTACCTGTATGGGGCCGGGAGCGGTGGATCCCTAGGCACCGGGTTTCTCGTAAGCAAACACATCATACACCGGGTTAATTTCAAATTCGTTGTTTCAAATCCGTCAATAATAGGCTCTCGTACATTATCATCGAAGGTGATAGGTATAGATATGTATTTATTTATGTACAATGTCCTACGGAGAACAAAGAAGAAGAAGCTGAGGATCTCTATTACGAAACTTCAGAGCAGGTGATCGACCAGTTCGCGTCTTACGACACTAGAATAGTATTAGGCGATTTTAATTCTAAAATAGATAGGGAGAACTGTTCAGGTCTACTATAGAGAAGGAAAGTCTGCACGAAACCAGCAATGATAACGGTATTAGGGTCATAAATTTCGCGGCGGCAAAAGATCTTATAATCGAAACTACATGTTTTAAGCACAAGGACATACACAAAGCAACGTGGACATCGTCGGACGGGGACACACAGAACCAAATTGATCATTTTCTCATTGAAAAAAGACGTCATACTAACGTTCTCGACGTAAGGACTACTTCCTAGTAGTAGCCAAATTAAGAGGTAGATTAGTAGCGAATCAAATAGTAAGCGAACAAACAGGGTAAAATGTTTCAATATTGAAAAGCTACGAGATAGGACAAAGCAAATAAGGTACCAAATAGAAATTAGTAACAGGTTTCAGGCACTTGAAGAAGCAAACACATCGCCGGAAGAGAATGACGAACCGAATAGCTTATGGGGGGACATCGCAAAAACGGTAAAAGAGGCCGCAAACAAAGCACTGGTTAAAAAGAAAAAGCAAAAGAGCAAACCATGGTTTGACGAAGAGTGCGAAATCTGGTTTGAAAGGCGCATAAAGGCTAAATTAGATAGCTTACACAATAGAAGCGATAGGACCGTAGAAGAGTATACTAACGTAAGGAAACAAGCGGACGCAATCTACAGAAATAAGAAGCGAGAGTATTAAAAGAATCTTATTAGGAGAATAGAAATTAACAGTAAGGAAAATAACCTTCGCGAAATGTACAGAGGAATTAACGCTATCAGAAAGGGTTTTAGGAGTAGAGCGCAATTAATAAAGGACGAAATCGGGGACCTCGTAACAAATGACAGCGAATTACTGTAGATATGGAAAAATTATTTCGATAAATTATTAAACGTGCACGAAAATAGCGAAGAATTCGGGGACGAAATTCACACTGCTGAACTCCACGTGGAGGAACCGAGATACCAAGAAGTAGAGGCCGCGATTAAAAAACTAAAAAACAACAAAGCGGGAAATGACTCTATACCAGCTGAGTTACTCAAATATGGGGGCGTCGTGCTTACTTTTAAAATCTATAAACTAGTATGTGCCATCTAGAAAAATGAAACAATACCCGAAAATTGGAAGGAATCTATCATTATACCGATTTTTAAAAAGGGGGATAAAACAGACTGCAATAACTATAGGGGTATCTCACTTTTAGCAACGTGCTACAAAGTTCTGTCAAACGTAATACAAGCTAGACTCACTCTCTAGTATCTCTAGCTAGACTCACTATTTATAGATTTTAATAAAGCGTACGACTCTATTAAGCGAAGCAAAATGTATCAAATTCTAGTACTTCTCGGTGTACCAAAAAAACTCGTGAAATTAATTTAAATATGTCTGAACGGAAGCACGGGAAAGGTTCGAGTAGGCGGTAATGTATCAGAACCCTTCACTATACGCGATGGTTTAAAACAAGGAGATGGGCTCTCTACGGTGCTGTTCAACTTAACGTTAGAGTATGTCGTTAGAAAAATGCAGGTTAGCCAGCTGGGCGCAAAGCTTAATGAAACAACGCAGATACTAGGCTACGCAGATGATTTGGATATACTGGGGGATTGTAGGAAACGGTAGCAAGAAACGCGGAAATCCTTATAAAAGCGGCTAAGTATACAGGGTTAATAGTAAGTGAATCAAAAACAAAGTACATGATTGTGGATAAACTAGACATCCGCAGAGGGGAGGGAGATCTCAGAGTTGAGAATTTTACTTTTGAAAAGGTTAGCGAATTCAGGTATCTGGGTACGACTATAAGTGATGGAAACGAGATTAATGTCGAAATAAATAAGAGACTTCATACGGGTAATGCTTGCTTTTACGCCGTGAGTAATTTACTTGAGTCGAGGCTGTTATCTAAAAAAGTTAAAATAAGAATATATAGGACTAAAATACTTCCGGTACTTCTGTACGGGTGCAAAACGTGGGCTCTTACTAAGCAGGCAGACAACCATTATAAGGTACTTGAAAATAAAGTCTTGCGAAAAATATACGGGCCGAAGAAAGACGAGGAAACCGGGGAATGGAGGAGACTACACAATGATGAGTTACACAATCTGTACGCATCACCAAATATTAACAGAATAATAAAATCATGCAGATCGGGATGGGCAGGGCACGTAGCGAGAATGGGAGACGATCGTACGACAACGCGTGTCATGAAGGGCAGGCCAATGGTAACGTGACCTTTAGGTAGACCTTGGGCGCAGATGGGATGACAACGTAAAAGCGGATCTAGTAGAAATAGGGCGAGTAGGTGTCGATCGGAGGGGTGCATCTTGGATGGGGTTGACACAAAATAGGGCAGCGTGGAAGGCTTACGTAGATGAGGCGATGAACTTACGAGTTCCAAATGCCACTTAAAAAAGAAATACAACAATGTCGTTTATGATTTAATATTAGACAAATTAGTTCCTATAAATTACTCAGAGAGAATACTTAAATTAAAAGCTGGACAAGATAGAAACAGATATAATTGTCAAAGAGCCGATGAGGTTGCTGCTGTTTTTCTTACAACCACTGATGTTTTATACGGGAATCATACTTAATCATCCGTAATAAAAATACGCAATCATTACGATCTATTAGCTTAATGATTCCATTGGTTGAACCTATGTTATATCCATTCTTCAATCCTTACAGAACCGAAGGGTGGAGCACAAATTTAAAACGACTCAATAATAGAACACAATTTAGTAATGAAATCCTTGATGATTATGAAGAAAGTAATCGTCGTGTTACGAGGTGAGCCTATGTCAAATGCAGAATCGGTATTCGACAGAATGAATTCAATGCATTTATATTAGGTCGTGGATAATTACGTTAAAATTAAAAGATAGAATTCAATATTGTAATGATAATCAACAGAAATTTCGTGCAGAGTCTAATCAAGAGTTAATTGAACATTTAAATAGTAAGGCAAGTAACGCTAATTATCAGATTGGTAAAATGATTGTACTACCATCAACATTTTTAAGTTACCACAATATATGATGCAAAATTACCAAGATTCTATGGCTATTGTACGTAAAACAGGTAAACTTGATTAATCTATCACTATGACGTGTAATCCTAATTGGATAGAGATTAAAGATAATTTCCTACCCAATCGACAAGCGTTTGATAGTCCTGATATCTGTGCACGTGTATTTCATTTAATAAAAGAAAGATTAACTTATATGTGGTTTTCTGGCCACTGGATAGGGTCAATAACTAGAGTTGAACACTGATATATTTAACATGAAAATATATATTGGAGAATACTATTGTTAAACTGAATACAAATGTCTGAATATTATCTAAGTCTCGCACACTGCACACTATGGGACGGGCTGCGTCGTCACGCTGCCAGGTCTCCCATAAGACTGACTCTCTGCGGGGGATGCAGCCGCCCCTACGCTTTCGCTCCGCATACTCCTACTCTCTCTCTCTCTCTCTCTCTCTCTCTCTCTCTCTCTCTCTCTCTTTATCTCTTCTGTTCCCTTCCGCTCTAGCGCTCGCCGCGCAGGACCCCGTCGCATCTTGCGTGGCTTTTTCTCCTAGCAGAAAGCGCGCACGCGCGTGCTTACCGGCGCCACGCTACCTCATGCTTCGCGTCCCTCTCGCATATACCAGCATACTTACTCGCACACATCATATACATGCAGATACGCTTGCTCGCACATGCATGCATACACACGCATACTTCACGCACATACTCTAAATCCCACATATATGATAACAACAAATATTTTGGAGCTCTCAGGAATGTATACGTAGTTGTGTTTCAAAAACAAGGAATACCACATACTCATATATTGTTAACATTTAAACGTAGACAAAAATTGTCTTTAGATGATACTGATAAATATGTATGTATATATATATATATATATATATATATATATATAAATATATATATATATATCAGTGGATATCCCAAATTCGGAAATTGATGCAGTTTTATACGATACAGTTAATAGAAACATGATACATAGATCATTTCCTGTGACGATAGATGAATGATAAATGGAAAATGCACAAAACATTATCCAAGATATTTTGGGAAGAAACTACTATCAATGCTGATGATTATTCATTATATCGTCGACGACATAAAGCTTTAACGAAAAATATAAGGATAACAACAGTAAGAGAGTCAACCCTTGTTTTCTTTTCTTCTTTTTTTTTTTGACGTTTCGTCAGTTTGGTTCCCAACTTCTTCAGATCTTTATTAACAAAATAAGATATATATATATATATATATATATATAGATGAATTATAAAGATAAAAATTACAATAACATTAGAATAACATAAAGAAAAATACAAGGGTTGACTCTCTCACTTTCGTTATCCTTATATTTTTTGTTAACATGGAGAGCAAAAAACATAATTGTAAAGGTTTTATAGTTAGACGTAACAATCGAGATATCGATAATCGATATATAGTGCCATATATAATCCTGGATTATCCCGCGCGGGGAAGCCTGACACCCCGTATATGGCGCGTACCCTAGGTGGCAGAATAGAAATAAAATATTCTCCGTAGACCAAATTAGACCGCCGCGTTAGCCGTGCGGTGCGACCCGTGAGCTGCCAAAAGTAGATCCTGGATGGAGAGGCGATCTAACGGTCTCTTTCTAAGACCTACAGTTGCGTGCCAAAGTGACCCAAACCATCTTTGGCTCCCGCCTGACAGCAAGCCGGGAGGCCAATTACCTAGCTAGTATCGGTCAACCGGCTTGAGCAAGTGCGTGATATTGTGTGACATCCGCCGGAAACTCTCCAGAGAGCCGATCACCTTTGCTCGAAGTGGGCAGCTCGAGAGAGTGGAGGTGGGCTAGTGCGATAGCGCGTGCTACCCTGGCATAATGTACCCAGTCTGGCACCGCCTACAGTCATGTGTGCTGAACTCGAAGGAAACTTACTGAAGAACCTGGAAGTGGGAACCTAAAGGGTGCCAACAACACAAGACGGTGGATGTCTAATCCACAAATCAAGTATAGGTAGCGCTATGAGTGCTGCAGGATACCGATACGAGAGTGGAACGGTAGGCGAAGAGAGCCAGACCACAAGGGAATGGCTACTAGCCCATGCCAGCTTGCGTGACACGATTAGGTGAGAGATATGGCCAAGAAAATGGTCAAAACCCTGGATAAGCAGAAGGGCGTGAACTCCAAGATTAAAGATGGATTACCCTTAATAGTATCCATGTTGATCGAAGCTGTCACGCTTCTTGACAAGATGGAAGGTGCTGTAAAAAGCTGCCTCTCCAATAACCTAAAGTAGACAATGCAAAGCCTTAAAAAATGGCAAAGTCAAAGAAGAGGGCACAAGTACCATCTGACGGAGGCAGCGGTACCCCTGCCAAATAGACAAGAAGGAAGTAAACAGCGCACCCTCCACAAGTAGGGACAGCGATGGGAATGCACAGACTTCTCATGGTCAGACTCAATGGGAAGTAGCTGCCGGCTAGAAGACAAAAAAGAAACAGCAGAACAAACTGGGGCAAACGCAACCAAAAACAAAAGAAGAAAGGCTCCACATCAGAAGACGGATGCTATTCTTATAAATCCAGAGAACGGTAAGACCTACGCTGACATTCTGAGACAAATGAAGGCGCAGTTATCTGCTATACAGCCGAAAGAACTGAATATGGAGGTCAAGTTCGCCCGTAAAACAAGACAAGGTGGTGTGCTAATGGGGGTGGGTAAGAGCAACGCCAAAATAAGGTCATAGCGAAAAGCCATCCAAGACGCAATCAGACAAGGAGGCACGATTGAGAACAAAATCTCCGAAACAACACTAGAGATCAAGGACATCGATGGACTTACGACAAAGGAAGAGGTCAACTATTGCAGCCGTAACGGATTGTGGCGAAGATGTCAAAATCCATCTGTCCGAGCCAAACACGAGAGAGCACAGGATGGCAGTAGTTTAATTAAACCAGACCAAGGCCGCCGCGGCGCGCCGCCCTGCTCAACAAGGGAAAGATTCGCATCAACTGGGTAAACTGACAAGTGCGGGTTCGAGCGAGCGTCACGCGATGCTATCGCTGCCTCGGCTACGGGCACGTGAAAACTAAATGTTAAGGCCCTGACAAAAGCACCAAGTGTGGTTCAGGCGGACACAGAGCGGCAAAATGAAATGTGCTGGCTCAACAGATAAGATGCTACCTTTGCAAAGACGCTAAGACGTCTGAGGATAGGTCGATGCATACTGCAGGCACTGGAGCATGCGCAGTCTTCCGAACGGCTCTAAACGCAAGCAAGATCCAAAGATAATGGCGAAGATACTCCAAGGAAATCTACACAGGGGTAGGCTTGCACGTGATCTGCTAACTCAACATGTGAGGGAGCAGAAAGTCGATGTCCTACTGATCAGCGAACAATACAAGAACCTAGACTCACCCTGTTGGGTGTCTAACAGAGAAAAAACCGTCGCCATTTGGATGCTCAGGTAGGGATTAGCAAATGCGGGTACGGGAGAAGATTACGTACGTGGAAGGATGGGTCGCATAACATACTTTAGCGTATAGCTGTCACCGAACCTAACTGCCACCGAATTTACAAGAACCAACTAGTGGTGTTGGAGGATGCTATAAGAGACGCCTCCGGGGAAATCGTGATCGGGGGCGACTAGAACGCTAGGGCCACGGAATGGGGCATGCCGGCAACGAACCCCAGAGGCAGGGCTATTTTCGAAATGGCAGCCAAGCTGAGGCCTGGTAGTAGCGAACGAGGGTAACACCACTACCTACCGTAGACCAGGTTTTAGGAAATCTATACCAGATGTAACCTTCGCGAGCGAAATGACGATCTGCAAAATACGGGACTGGCATATCACGAAAGAATATACAGCTAGCGACTACCAGTATATTTTATTCAATATCAACAAAAACCGTGACAACAGGACAAGGAGTAACTATAGTCGGGAGCCAAGATGGAACACCTGACGCATAAACCGAGAAACATTTGTGAACTTAATTAAAAGTGCGAACCTCTCATTCAACAGGATCCCACACGAATTAGGTGGACGCGAAAGAGCAGAAACATTAGTAGAGGAACTACTAAATTGATAACTAAGTTCTGCAAAACGACTATGACCAGGGTCCTAACCAGCCACCAAAAGAAACCGGTGTACTGGTGGACAGAGGAAACTGTGTAACTCAGGAAAGAAAATTTTCACGCTAGACGAAGGGCTCAAAGAGCCTGGAAGCAGAGAAGACCTAAAGCTAGGGGCTTGTCTGTAAGACAGAAGAATGAGACTGTCATCGACAACTGACCCCAGCCACGACTCCGCGATCCCGAAAATGATGGGCAGGATGATCTGCCAGGAACAAGCGGAGCGTCTCAATATGCGCTCTGAGAGAGTTAATATTGAGAAACGCCGCCCTAAGATGGCTACTCGCCCACGACCTCGAATGCCCTCGCTCGTAGAGAGAGAGAGAGAGAGAGAGAGAGAGAGAGAGAGAT
>JAZHPH010000376.1:44585-91560 GCA_037356405.1 Nasonia oneida | reverse complement strand
TCTCTCTCTCTCTCTCTCTCTCTCTCTCTCTCTCTCTCTCTCTCTCTGCATGCACCACCGATGCATCGAGCGATCACTTCCTCCACCCTCGTACTTTTTCGCACTTTTCCCACTTTTTCCTCCTTTTAGTCCCACGCACATACACATACACACACACGCAGCTAGTCGCAGGCTGCGTACAAAGGCCCATCAGCGACGTACAGCTAGACGCGGGCTGCCCCCATACAGCGGGTAAAACAGTGCTCTTCATTGATAAAACAGAACCTGTTACCATCGGCCGGTATTCAGTGGCGCGGGAGTCGCCTGGTGCAGTAGCAGCCTAGCCCCTACTACTACTCACATATCACAATGGATTGTTTTATTATAGCATAACGCTGTGATTTTGGGAAAGCGCATTATTAAATACCCTAGGAATATTACAACAGAAACATCTTAAAACTACAGTAGTGCGCAATAGCTGATCCGCCGCATTATTATTAGGCGAATAACAAAATAAAAATTCCATTTCGGTCGCAGACCAAGGAATGTGTGCGCTGTTCAAAAGAAAAAGCAAAAATCAATATTTCTATCTATCTAAATGAGTATCTGTTCTATTGCGTCGCAGCACCGCTTTCTCTCTCCTTTTCGAGTGTTTGTTGGGTGTGATGTCTATTTTACGGCGCTGCGGGAACAAGCGAGGAGTGCTCCGTTACACGATGGTCTTATATCAAGTCGCGGCAATATGACGATTTTACCAGAATATTCACCAGTAATGATTTATCCAACTAATATTTGTTTTTTTATATCTTTAATAAACATTCTTGTTTCATTACAAAGATCGCCATCGATATTCAAATTTCTTAAACAACTAACTATCTTACTTTCTTCCAATATTCATTTATGTGGTGGTAATCTATTCGGGGTACGAATTTAGAAATTTAGTTGGTATTGAGTCTGTCAAATTGTCATCATTTTCACTTTCAACTCTATCATTACTATAAAATAAAAAACTCTTTCCATCAATTTTTTCAACTATATTTTCATTAATTTTTAATACATCAGAATTTAAAGGTGATAAGATTACTTCATTATCAACGTAAAACTTGTTGTTATCTATGTCAATATTCGGAATTGAATTAAAGGTTAAAAGTTCAACCAATTCAAGAACGTAGTCCTTATGCGTTGAGAGTTTAATCGGTGGAAAGAATTGAGCGTCAAGTGTAGAAGATGTGCCCGAAAGACTCAATGTCAATGTATCATTCATGATAGTTAAAATGGTAATGTAGTGATAATCATTTCTCTACTCTTTTATATAGCCTGGAGCTTAAGAAATCAAGACAAAGATGACCGCAATTGAATGTATTATAGTCCTGATATCGTCCAGCGTTGTACTTTATTTGATCAACACCCAAATACAACATCAAGTCTAGAGGTGGTTGAAGGTCGCCAAAGCTATCAAAATACACAACATCGCGACCTCTCTTACGGTATGCTGCTCAATGTGTGCTAGGACCAGTAGCATCATCTAAATTAACAATAGCAGATTCACGATAATGAGGTCTATTAATTGGAAGAGCATTACGCATAAAGGCACCGCGGAAGTATGGGATTTTTAAGATTTTAGCATACTTTAAGAGATCAATATTAGTGAGAGCTCTCTGAGGTAACCTTACTTCGTTGATCTTTTTTTTCCCTTAATTCATTTCCAGGCTTAAGACGGAGCAAATTTAGCTGATTTTGCATCGTTAACTGCTTTCGCTATACCAGCAGCTCCTCCTGCTATAGCACCAGTTGCACTTAAACCAGCGAATATAGGTATCAGGAATAGTAACAAACCTCCTACTTTCGATGGGACTGGTAGAATACAAGGAATACCAATGTTTCGCTTACCACCAGCATCTTTAACAGCTTTTCGAGCCCCCTGTAATGCTGAAAGGATGACTTTACGAGCAGATTTGCTGGGAACGATTGACTTTGATGCAGCTTTCACTATCTTCTTGAATGAAACTCCCATTCCAAATTTAGACTTGAACTTCATGGCACTTGTGATAGTAAATGCAGCTGCTTTTTCTTTCACTCCTGAGTCTTCTGAGACAATTCTTTGCCAAGTTTTATCGGCGAGGACTCAGCAGCGTTCCTAACTGCAATATTTTCTCGATTCTGAGAATATACTATATGGTGTTCCTTGCAGGCAAAGTCTAATGGATTAATACCTGGATCACCACGAGCTAATCGTTTAATAAGTTTAGTGTCTGGTCCACAGTCTTGATAACCCGGTAGATGAAGTTCAACTGGAAGATTATTAAGCAATCGATTAACAAGACCTCGTCCCTGACGTTTGTAAACGATCATTTCACTTTGGAGGTTAAGTGATAACTAATATCGAAAGTATAAATACTAGCTCGATTTATAGTCTCACAACAGTTGTTCAACAGTTCTCTACATGTAAACATGTTCAAGAAACAGTCTGTTAAGCTTCCGGTAGTAAACTTTGATACTATTGTAGAGCCGAAAAAGAAAAATAAACGACATAGTGATTTACTTTCAGGTAGTATTCAAGCAGTATTTTGTGGTCCCTCTAATTGTGGTAAAACCAACAGTTTGCTAGCTCTCATAACACATCTTAATGGAGTTAGGTTTGAAAATGTTTACGTCTACTTCAAATCGCTTAATCAGTCCAAGTACAAATTTTTAAAAGATCTTCTCGAACCATTGAATGGTATAGAGTACTTTGCATGTGAAAACGATGATGTCATAGCTCCTGATAATGCACTTCCGAATTCTATCATGATCTTTGATAATATAGCCTGCGAAAAACAAAACAAATGTTAAAGCATACTACTGTATGAGGGGACATAAGAAAGTTGATTGTTTCTATCTATGTCAGTTTTATGCACAAGTTCCGAAACATCTTGTGAGAGATAACGTCAATCTCTTGGTAGTTTTCCGACAAAATGGCATGAATCTTAAACACTTATACAACGAGCATGTCAACTCGGACATGTCATATTCGCAGTTTCGAGAATTATGCTCAAAATGTTGGATGGATGACAAACAAGGATTCTTACTGATTGACAAAGATAGTGCTATCAAAACTGGTAGATATCGAAAGGGTTTTGACACTTTTGCTATAAATATAAGACACACTTAGTTGGAGACATTCATTAGTTTATTTTTGACTGTTAAAGTATCAACATGGCTGATATTCAGAGACAAAAGAAAATAATTCATCAGCTTGTGAACGCGCAAAATGCTGTAAAACGCAAGTATAGTCTGTTGAAATTTGGAAAAGATAAATTTGAACAGTCAATAGGAAAAACTTTTAAACCTATTGTTGATCCTCTCGAGAAACTAGTTAAGACAGTTGAAAAATCTAATGTATCTAAATGTAGTAAACCAATAAAGAAAGTGGTTGAGTATGAACTGGTCAAAAATGAAAGTTCTAATGACAGTTTTGATGATGATATAATTGAACCTTATCATGAATCTGATTTTGAAACTGCAGCTAGTGAGGATGATGATGATGATGATTTGAATGATACGAAAATTCGTAGGGGAGTAATTCAAGAGCACAGTAACGTAGCTGACATGTATATGACCATGTTGAAGCATCAGCAGGATAATGATAAAATTTATGGAGTTCGAAAAGGAGGTTCAGAATGGATGTTAGGTTACTCATCAATAGTGTTTGGATATCGAAGCATTAAAGTAAAAGATGGAAGATATCCAAAAATAGCTGGTTTGATGTAATTGCTCATTGCGTAACAACCTAAGATTTATGATCAAAGTGATTTGCAGAATTATCGAAGTATTCTCGAAGCGACAAATGCTCATTAAAAAACAATATTTGAGCACACAATCAATTCGTGTTCATAACAGTAGAAAATATACTGACATTATCAATCCTATGTTTAGTGGGAACAGTGGAAAAGGATTACCTCGTTATAAAATTGCTAGAAGAGATACTCGAATGGATTATGTGTAATGGGACGATCCAAATGAGCTAGTTGATCTTTTACGCTTACTTATAGCTGAACAATCAGCTGGAAATCTTAGTCATATAACGAAATCATAGAAGAACTTAGCGAAGGATGGTATATATACTGAGCTGTTTTATTTACAAACATCGTTGTCAAAATAAGTGTTAACGTGTTCGGACGTAATTTGAAAAAGAGTGAGGGAAGTTGTGGCCCTCCTGGTTTTGGTTTCAAAATCAACACAAATGGTCAAAACGACATAGATAAAAAGAGGTTATACAACGTGGGAGATGCAGAAAACATAGATAAGGCTGTCAATTTGTTTCAAATTCAAATGGAAAACCAAAAAATTCTAGATTTTATATCCCGACAAGAAGGAGACTTAAACAATTTAGATTCTCTTTTGCAAGCATACAGAGAGCAATTTGATTTAAAATTACTTACCTACAAGCTAGAAATCGATACTATAAAAGAAGCTGTGTCACAGATCACAAGCAATATTCATTCTGCAAACGTTTAACATGCAACATACACAAGATGTGGATTCAATTTAGTTTGCAAGGTAATTATAAATCGTTTAATATTCTACCTGATTTGATTGCAAAGTACAACGATACCAAGCATCAAATTATTGGAATGAAGCCTAATGAAGTGTCTACTTAATCTCAGATTTAAAAAAAAAAGTACTCATGAGCGTAGACCAATGAAGAAGCCTAGAGCAATGTATGCCTCACAGCCATAGCGACCTTCCCACTTGTTTACAAGCTTCCCGTCGACTCTCTTTCGCCCATTCTCCATGGTCTTACCATACACTGCGTTGTTAAAGAGTTTGAAGAGCATCTTCTTGAATTCATTCTTCACATTCTTTCTCATCTCGCTGTTTAAGTTTATGTTTGGCTTCAACCATGGCTTCTGGTTAAATTGGAGAGCACGATGGATATGCTTCAATCGAAGACCGTACTTAAGAGTTTGTTTGAGAGCGACGTAATGCAGGACATAGCGCTCCTTGTTGTTCAGAGTGGTTAGCAACTTCTCTTGGTTTGATTCTGGTGGTGCTGCATGCTCTGCATGGTCTTTGTGAGTATCATGAAGACTTTTCGGATACTTGAGGTCTACTTCCAAGATGTATCCTACTAGAGCATCGTCTCAGACGTTAAAGAAGTCGTTATTCAGGTCTTCCACCCATTTGAAGCCGTCACAAGGCAGGGATTGAGTCATTGCCCTAGAAAGATATGATTTATAAGAATATCTATTCATAAGTATATTTATTTATATAAATATTCTAATGTAATCTTACCATCCGTATAGGTTGTTGACATCATAGTATATCAGGTACTTTGATTCTTCATCCTCATCGTATCCAGACTCCATGTATCGATTATTAGCCTTGGCATACCTATTACAGCATTGGCTAATACCACCTCGGATGCCTCGCTCGACGAAGAGCAGCATATCAATATCGGTCAATAGCTGAAGCTTGATGCTAGTATACTTCAACATGGCATCCCATGTAAATCCAGGGGTGGTATAGTAATGCGCAGGATCGAGCTCATAGGTATGAAGACACTTGGATCTGAAGTCTTCAAACACGTTGGCGAGAAGAAGTACGTCAGTTTTTAGATAGTGGTCTGAGTACTGGCCAAGAGTTTTGATGTTGAAAGCATTCTAGACCGTCTGAGCATGGTTGTAGAACTCGTCTGATATTCCACTATCATAGAGGCTACTACAGAAACTCTCTTTATCTGGAAGCGAGGTCTCGTTCAGGTTCTCAAATGATTTTATGTGATCGTACCGGACACACACCCTTTCTTCTGAGCAACTCAATTTGAACATCAGTGAACTCCTTCTTAAACTCTTTGTCGGCTATTTCCAACTTGTCCAAGTAAGAAGCTAGTTTATCAAGCGAAGATGGCATGAATCGAAAAGAGTCGATGAACTTGAAGTTGATGTCGCTTCCATCAATGTGCTTCGTGAACGAGATGTACTTCTCTTTATTTTGCAGTATGATAGAGAATCGACTCTTGAAATTGTTGGCAAGTTCCTTTATAAATAGATGGGAGTCATATCCGCTCAAGTTGTGGAATACAACTGGGATACTTCTTGAGTCATTGTAGTTGAGGTTACAACCGTTGTGAGCCGCTTCACGATATCTGGAAAAAAAGAATAATGATTAGATAACGAATGAGAATAATAAGAATAATAACAACTTACTGTCCCGTAAGGTGGCAATGATCTCAGACTTTGAGATCCGTCGCGTTGAACGGTCCTCCACAGATGTGACAAATCGTAGCAGAAACAAAGGATCTCTGATCCACATGGCATGAACAGCAAGCGTGCGCACGTAACATCCGCAAGGCGAGTCCGCACGAGCGTGGAGCGCGGCAGCCGGCGAGCGACTCAGCGACGACGCGTCTATACACATCCGCGCCACGTGCCTTTATAAGGCGGATCGTGCGGCGCAACGGGCAGTTCTACTCGAACTCCACTCCGGGTAGTATCGTGAGCCCACGTGACGATTTGGTAGACGAACCGAAACCCGAAACTCCGAATTACACCGAGCCTCGTCTACATGAGCACTCGTGGATGACACCCGGTGCCACCGTAAAATCCTAACCTACATCACGACACATTGCTGCCTCCTTCTGCCACTGTGAGCTTACAAAGTTGAGAAGTTAGCAATAGTTCCGCCGACGATTCTCCAGGTCGTGCGCTCACGTCCTAGTGAGTCTAAGGTTAACTCCTAACCTTCAGTACCAGCCTTACGCCGACACGTATTTCATGACTCTCTTTGTCGCTGTGAACACAGGATAAATAGAAGAACGAGACGAGCGACGAAGATTTGTAGAGCCGTGCGCTCACGACTCTACAAGTCCGAGGGATAATCTCAAAACACCGTGACACCATCCCGACCGTTTCTGTGCGCACACAGAGCGATCGGAATCGTTGTTGCGCGACACATTTGGATCGGCGTAGCCGTGCGCACACGACTCCACCGTCCCGAATGAATTCCTAACCTCGAAATTCGTCACCGACCCGTAACACCGCCACCGAACTGATACACCGATTCCACGACCGCAAAAACATTATTATACCGAAATCGCGTAGACATTCTTATAATTTGTTAACCGCGTTAGTTTAAACAATTTCACTTGTAAAGGCGAAGTATTTTTAACGAGACGCATAATTGATTTCTGTTTCAGCCGGGATTTAACAACTGATTCCAAATACTATTGTTTGATTTAGAAATATACTTCATTATTGATAAGAATACAAAAACAGACTCTTTTGTGCCCCTTTCCCCTATCCAGATCCTTGAACCGACTCACTATCCAGTCTCTCGGGGAAAGATATACCGTTACAATAGGAAGCAGCTTTCATGGGGCTAAATTTTTTCATATTTACTGTTAAGTTGAGATTGAATTTAAATTTCGGTTGCACTTCGGCGGCTTCCCGCTGTTGTCGTGAGCCTGCTGCGATATCGGGTCTCAGTCACTCGCCTCGTTCGGTGATTGGCTAGTTGGTTGTGTGTGTGTGTCAGCTTGCGCCGCAATTGGCTTTCACTGCTCGTCGTATACTGGGCGTCGGGTTAATGTAAGTAACATTGTACAGCATCGGTCTATCGTTACGCGCCTCGTGCTCTGATTGGCTGTCGACCTCAGTTCTCTCTTTCTTTCTCTTTCTCCCTCTCTGTTTCGCTCCTGATAAACCAAGGCTTTTGTGCTCAGCTGATGTCCATGCGCTAGCTTGTGTTCTCGAGAAAGATTTGTATTTTTTTTTGTACGGCTTGTGCTCTTTGCGCTGTTTATTCTTTATTTTCATAGATTTGTGTAGGAGATTAGTGATCCGTGTGCTCTGTAAGGACTACTCAGTGATTTCGCTCCCTGAAGCTACAGTTCTTTTTATTTTATGTACATTACCTCACCTTGTCAGGTAAGTTTATATCTTTGACTTTTGCTTTTTTTTGTTAAGGGAGTTCACAAGTGAAATATAATACTGAGATAATTCTGAATTTTTTTTTATAAATGTTGTAATGGATTCTTCCCGATAGATGGAATTATTAGTTGCTTCTCTTTTCTCTTTTAATTCTAGGTCATCATGTCTGCCGAATACCTGGGCTTTGTTCGGTAGTACGAGGGCAAGACGGCCAAGACCTTGGTGCAAGCTCGCGTCATAATCCACAACTCTGCAAAAGAGGCACAGAAGTCCTCTGTTCACGTAGTACGTTGTTTTTATTATTTCTTTTTTTTTCTCTTGGTATGGGGGATTCGCCACTTACGTGTATATACTGTTTTGTTTTCGCGACTTTATCAGGTCCGTTTTTTTTTTATTGGACACGTCTCCCTTGCGCGATACGCGTTGTTATTAGTGTCGATATTAATTGTTATTGACACTCAAATTATTATTCGTGTAAATATATCTGTCTTTTTTCTTCTCTCTACAGGTCCTAGGCCTCGCTCACTATTAGGGTCAACAATATACGTGTATGTATTTCTTTGTACGTATGCGTTTGCGCCTTTAGGCTCTGCTTTTTCCTGGGTATAATTTTCTTTTCAGGTAATAGCTGAATCCAGACGTCCGCTGAATGCAGTGCTGTTCGTCGGTAAGTAATACGTGTTATGTCAGCTACCTGCATGTTTGGGTTTTTTATTTGTTCGTTATATAGGTTTTTGTAGCGTCAGATTTCCTGGTGACGGTGTTATTTTTGTGCATGATACCTTTTGTTTATTCGATTTGTTAACAGTGCATTTCTTTTTCTTAGTTTCTTGGGGTTCTACTGAATCCCATTGTGGACATGAGGACTAAGGTTCTGGGCCTCCTTTCGAGGTCCTGCTCGCCCAGTCGTCGACCTAAGGTGCGCACCTTGTCTCTCCTGGCCACCAAAACTCCCGGGTATTATATCAACCCTAAGACCGGAGTAGTTTTGGGTGCGGCCACGAGGAACCCCAAGACTAAGGTAGACTTTAGAAATACCATTATTAGTCGGATTCTAGTAAGTGCCTTTGTCGTGTTCTCCATTATTTCTGTTTTCTTTCCTTTTTGTTTGCACTCCTGAGTTCTAATTTACTGTTTCACTTTATCTCAGTCGGGCCCCGTTTGCCAAGAGGTCCCTCCTTCTTTGGCCGAGACCGAGATCTCTATGACTCTATTATAGAGTGGGTGGCTTCCGTAGAGTTGACCCCGGTGTATGGTATGAACCTGCGCCCGGAGTCGGTAGGGGTGGATAGTTATTTGCATGATATGCCACTGCACCTTGACCCTGCCCGAAATAGGGATATTACTGCTTCGCGTGGGGTCAATACAGTGACATATTATCTGTTAAGTCCAGCCGCCCTTACGGAGCTCCACCCTGAGGACGGGGGGGGGGGGGGGGGGGGGGCAGACAGTGTAAATATTATACACTGTGGTGAGAAGGATGCGGTAAAGTGTGTTCCCCAGCGGCATTATGCGCTAACCGCCCGCATTCTTGATCAAACCATCGATGACCTTCGCGAGCTTGGGCAAGATGACGTCTCCTCCTGGAGAGATGGATGCCCGGTTTCGCATTATCACAAGAACCTTCTGGTGATTACCAAATTCCTGCGGACGAATGGCATTAGTTGCCAAATTATTGCCCAGCGTCCCGAGGATTTGGTGTATGTGGGGCCGGGTGTCTTTCACCAAGTCCTTAACTTGGGCGTCAATCTTGCTGAGGCCGTTAATGTCGGCGGTTTAGCGTGGAATCTGATGGGCGCCTCTTTACCGCTTGCCGATGCCTTGACACTGCCGTGGTCTTGTTAGTTACCAATGCTCGAGTGCAGAGTGTGGTTCGACCCGCTTCGCGTTACATCTTCGAATGTGGAGTCGAGAAGTGCCTCTTTGTGACTCGGGTTATTGGCGAGTATCGGGCTCACGTAGAGACTCACCGGCATGCAGATCCGTTCTAGTAGAAGGAGTTGTGTACCTCCTGTAGCAGACGGTACAGCCACAAAAGCTTTAGAAGGCACAAAAGGGAGGTCCATGCCCTCGAGACCAAGGAGGATTGTTTATGGTGTCCTTTATAATGGATTCTACATCCGTCAGCACCAGGCGCTTTGTCAGGTTTCGGCTTTTAAGGCCGGTATGTCCGCTGAGACTGGGGAGACCTCCTCCCTGACAACTGCTGCCCGGAGGACCCCAGCCGTGGGACGGAGGGCTCCTGCAGCCAACCGTGGGGCCAACCTGCTGCCAAGCGGAAGGCTCCCGCGGCGCTGCCTAAGGGCTAAGCGTGTTAATTCCCCTGTTAATTCCTGTTGAGACTTACTTAAAAATGATCGACTTTGCTTGTATATATATTTTAAGGATAAGAAGATTTTCTATTGTTTTTCTTAATGTTTTAAAATTAAATAAATAACTCTACTTGAGATGTTCAGTAGAGCCACACAATGTGCTTGAGTAATCATTAATTCCTTGCCTATCCTTCCTTGTCGTGTCCAATTTCCTTAGCCCCTAGTGCCTTGCCGCTTCTATGTTTGTCCCTCTTCAGCTCCCGTACCCTGGACAAAAATACGTTCGTAATTTTCAGTTATCCTGGTCGTCGCTTATTTAGTATCTGCTTCTTTTTTTTTCTCTGAGCGTATTCTCCTTCAGCGAGCGTTTGCTGATCTGGCGGCGTCTCCTTATTGAATTTGCCTGGTGTTGACCGCGGTGGGGTGATGGGGTTTCCAGTTACATCTCCCCGTTAGCCTCACTGCGAATTTGGTTCCTTGCATTTGCTGCTCATTTTAAATTATTTTATTCCCTGCTATCTTTTGCATCTATCATGCTTCTAATTTGCTCTTTACATAAATTAGTACTATTTTCCAGATGCTTTCATTAACCTCGTGATTTTATCCCTGTGTTTTACAAAGCGAATGACCATTTTCTAATTGTTAATACTATCCTACTTGTTTCATTTCTCCGTCTTCGCGATTATAATATTTAAATGTTACGTATTCAACAGACATCGTAACCGTCTCGCGGTTAAATAATTGTATTGTAATATTGTTCGTAATGTTAGGTTGCCCTGAGGTTCCAGCGGCCGATGCCTGGTCTAGGCATAGTGACTCCTGTTCTTATCGTCCGCGGCCTCTGTCGCCTGGGACTCGTTGATCTATTGACTGTACGTGAGGGTTTCTTTGGATGTTTGCCGGTTGTTCTTCCTGCTCTGATTCAGATTCAGATTCTTCGTCTGATTCGTCCTCTGTTATCATTTACGGTGTCTAGTGATTGTCCGCTAGGTGCAAATGTATAAATTCCTTACCCTCGTTTAGATTAAAGTGACAGTAATTATTTCGGTTATTCGTTTGGAAATGTACATATACGTTGTTTCCGAACTCCCTCGTGAATACATATATGCAATCTGCGTCGCCGTACTCGACTTCTGATATGCGGCGTGCTTCTTCTGGATCACCACAGGTTTTCACATGCGGGCTACACAAGAGTGATATCTCAGTTGACTCGGAGTTATTTGTAGATTTAAGATTTTTATTATTGAGTTGAACAGGCAGTTTCACGGTGGCTCCATGGGTATGTTTCTATCGTGCGCTAAACGTTTGGATGGTTCCACACAATCTTCATGCTGTGAGTATACGCAATACCGTTGGGCCATTGCATCCAAATCTGTTCCCATGTATGGTGTCCGAGTAGGCTGAGCCCTGGGTGACGTGCACATAGTTGCTGCCGTCCGATCAGTTGCTGGTTGATCGTTAAACAAGCCTTCCATTGACTCCATGGACTTGTCGCGGCTTCCTCCCTTTATGGGACTAGTATTATCGTGTTTGCTCATGTTATGAAGGCGTGCGTCGATGTCTCCTCTGGATGCATCTGAGCGCTGCTCCCAGGCAAGGGTTTTGCATTAGCTTGATTGTCTATTTGCGGTGTAATGTGATACAAATCTTTCCTTGGTCTGTAGATGGGGAGAGTGTGTTTTAGAGTGCGAGGATGACTGTCGCGTGGAGCTAAGGGGATATTTGTGGTAAGAGTCGGCTGTGGAGAGTCTATACTTTCGTATGGTGTTTCTGCGCTTGGATTTCTCTTATTGACCCTCTTTTCATCGGGTATCTCGTTGCCCCTTTGCGCTCCGCTTTCCCATATTTTAATTATAATTCCTGGCTTATCTTGTTTATTTATCTCCTCTACGTCTACGGTGAGGCGAGTTCGAAATTTATTCTCCTTGCCAAACAATGTCTGCCGGAGGTTTGCTATTGGTAATTCTGCGCTCATCGGTTTATTACCGGGGCCTACGTTACTCGGCTCACTGTTCGTTTTCTGAGGGATTGGCCTTGATATTTCATGACTGTTGTTCCTGCTTGGTGTCACTTTCGGCGTTAGTGGTTGTGATAAGTCGTGGCAATTCCGTGAAAGTTCTTTCTCGATGAGGTTGCGTGATATTTCTACCTCTTGTTCCCGCTCTACTTGACCGGCTTTTGGAGGTTCATCTTTGGCGTCACTACCTAAGCTACTGTCGCTGTCTTTGCTGATTTCCATGTCGTTTCTGTAAAACTTCGTCGGACTTCTGTTAAGGGTCTGCTTTCGTAGTGGCCTCTTAGGGTCGTCGTTGTAATTCGTCCCCCGAATTCGCTGTGTACCCAAAACCCTGTTCGGATCCGCCTGACTTAGAATCGACTCGGATGTTTCACGTGAGTCGGATAATTTGTGGCATGTATAGTATATTTTCCCGGTTTTCTCGCCATGCACCTTCGTGTAGACTCTTTTTACCGATTCTCGTTCCTGCCTTGGGTTGCCATTCGTCATCTGAAGAATTATCTGGACCCATGCTCTCGGTGTAAACTACGACTCGTCGTTTTCTTTCTCTTGGGTTTCCAGAGTTTTCAGTTTTTGTCGATATTCTTTCTTTGTCTGCAGTATTAGCTGATTACGAAAGCTTTTTGGAATTCTCTTTTCCTTGTTGTTTTAAATCGTAGTATCGTAGCGCCGTGCTCTTGCTTATCTGCTAACTCGTACAATCCTGCCTTCGGTCTCTCTGGATTCTCTTCTTCGTCGAGGATAGGATTTGTAGAGACTGCATCTGCGTTTCCGTTGTGAGCTCCGGGTCTGTATACGATGTCGTATATACTTATGCTTACTCCCAGGTAAAAACAGCGGCAGTGCTAAGGCAGATTCAACCTTAAAATATTTGCTTGAGCGCTCCGGTAAAAACTGCCGGAGTTTTCGGTTAATCCAACTCTACATTTCTCTCAGTGTACTACTGTAAATTTGCGTCCTGCAAGGTAGTGTCTAAATTGGTCTTTTGTGAATACTACTGCTAGTAGTTCCCTGTCGTAGGTGGAGTATCTTAGCTCGAGTCCTTTAAGGACTCGCGATGCATAAGCTCAGGGTTGGTCGCTACCTAACTGTCCTTGGCTTAAGATGGCTCCTACGGCGTAATCAGATGCGTCGATTATTACTAAAAAGGGCATAGTTAGGGCCGGTGCCTTCATCACTGGTTTCTCGCACAATGCTATTCGTAATTTGTCAAAGGCTTGCTGATGATCTTCTTTCCACACGAAGGGCTCGTTCTTTCTTAAGAGTCTAGATAGGATTGCTGCTGATTTCGCAAAGTCCTTGATAAAGCGCCTGTAATATCCTGCGAGTCCTAAGAATTGTTTAATTTTCTTGGCGTTTGTTGGTACTGGAAATTTATTTACTGATATTATTTTCTTAGGATCTGCTCGAATTTTTCCTCCTCCAGCGATGTGTCCTAGAAAGTGTGCCTCTCGCCTCAAGTTCGATTGTCAAGTTGGCGTCGTCTAGTCTCTTCATCAAGTGTTCTTACCGGAACTTCTTACCGTGCTCTTCAAGATCCCTAGCGAAAACGATTATATCATCTAAATAGACGTACAGTTCTGTTCCTTGTAGGCCTGTAAGTGCTAAGTCCATCAGGGACTGACATGTCGAGGGAGCGCCTTTGAGTCCCATTCCTAAACGTTGATTACAGTAATGACCAAACGGTACAGTAAAGACTGTTTTGTTGGCGTCTGCGGGGTCCATTGGTATCTGGTAGAACCCGGTCCTCAAGTCTATGGCTGTTATGTACCTAGCTGAGGCGACGCTGTCAATAATATTCGCTGTATTGGGTATCGGGTAGCTATTTCCCACCGTTACTTTGTTCAGTTTTCTAAAGTCTGTTACTAATCGCTATCTTTTTGTGCCGTCCGCTGCGGGATTTTTGGGTATCACGTATGTAGGAGAGCTGTAGGGTGAATCTTTTGGTCTGATTATGTCGTCCTTCAGCATCTACTCTATCTGGCGCCCTAACTCCTCTTTCTCTTCTTGACTTGGTCTGTATCCTTTGGATCGTACTGGGACGTTCGTAGTAGTCTTGTGCGACACTAGTGTTGCTTTAAGTTTCTCCCCGGGTAGCCCGAAGATATGCGGCTTCTCTCGGTTGATTTCTTTAACATGAGTTATTTCTTCCTCTGTTAGATCCTTAAGTGTCTCTGGATCAAGAAGTTCAAAAATTCTTTTGGCACTGCCCTTGCTTTCATTGGAAAATATCGATAGTATATTGACAGTCTCTTCAGGTTCGTCTTCTTCTAGATTAATTTCTTCTCCTCCTTCTTTTATGGCTTCGCATGCTTCCAGTGTTACCTCTGGCAGATTTAACTCTACCTCATGTTCTGCAGTATTAATGCACAAGGCGTGTATTTTGCCTTCATGGTTAATACCAATAAAATTTCCAAAGTATAACCCTTCTCCTAAATTTTGTAAAGGGGCAAATCCTACTTGCTCTGATCTATCGCTCGCTCTTGCGTAAATCACTTGTTTCGTACGTGAAGATATAATAAATCTTCTTCGATCGTCTTGAATAAATGGTATAATCGTCTGTCTAAGTTCTATATATCTGTCCGCAGCGTTGACTTTTCCACCGTATTTTGAAAGCACATCCAATCCTAAGATTCCATCGGTATCAATGGGAAATTCGCCAGGAATCACGTACACGTTGCACTCTTGTCGCCCGGCGTAACTCCGTTAATGGCAATTACGTATTGTTCATCAATTGTCGTCCTACTAGTGACATTACTTGCCTTAATGAACGTAATATCAGCTCCACTATCCGCATATAAACGTGCTTTCCTCCCTTCTAACTGTTCGCTCGTAAGCTCTACGATCGGTGGTTTACGTCCTCCTGTAGCAAATCTTATTAAGTACTTCCGATTATTAATTTTCTCATGCATATTGGCTTCCTTCTCCTGTTTTGACTGTTCTTTTAACTTATTAAACTGCACGGCTATTTCCTTTATTTGCCTCTTTGAATTTTTGATTTTCTCCTGCTTCTTACTGATTGGCCCCTCTACTTTCTTCTCTTGTGTTCGCGTCGGTTTCAGATTCGGTGGATTCTTGCTTATTGATTGTCCGATACCCCCGACTGGTAACGAGCATCCTGGTAGATTAAAGAATCTCCGGACTGCTTTCTGGCATTTCTGTTATCTTGTCTATTACGATCATTGTTAGAATTGCCGTTATTCTGATCATTGTAACGATTATTATTATTGTTGCTACTACCGTCGTTGCGCCTATTGTCAAATCCTCTGTCATTTCGTCGATTATCAAAATCCCGGTTGTTTCAACGATTTTCAAACCCGCGGTCATTACGCCTATTGTCGTATCCCCCATCGTCGCGCGATTATTATTTCGATTATCGTCTCGATCATTGTTGTACCTATTTTTGTTGTTATAATTATTATCGTTTCGATTATTGTACCCATTATTATTTTTATAATTTCTATTGTCTCCACCGTTGCGTTCTCCTGAATACCTGAGCACGTTGCTCTTTCGATAAGCGCCGTTTTGCTTTCCATCATTTCCTTGAGGAGCGCTACTATTTTGAGTCGCATTATTTACTTGCAGTGCGGGTATGACGTACGGCGGTATGACATCGGGACCGGAGTGGGTATGGGGAAGGGGGTATACACTACTGGCTGAGCGGCGGCAACGGGTGCTGACGATAGCTTTTCAAATTTTTCCTTACTGAGACGTCCGTTATTCATCGCGTTTTCTAACGAGAAGCATTCAACGTAGGTGTGGCCCGCGATATTACAATATCGGCATATCTTTTCTTTGCAATCTTTCTCTTGGTGTCCCTGTTGCCGACAATGGTTGCAAACGCTCATACCCGTAGTGTATCTGACTGCTTCGCTGGCTACTGGCGTGGCCTTTGGCTCACATGCTGCCTTTGCGATACTCATAAGCTCGGCTGCCCACAACGGAATTTTAGTGCTGTCTTCGCAAATCAGTTCCGGTTGCTGACTGTATGCGCGGCGCGCGATAGTGCTTTGATATGGTTATCCCATTTTATGCGATAGTCAAATTAGGTAATGTATACTGTTTTACTTATATTTAAAGATAACTTGTTTAGAGCCAACCAATTGGTAATTCTATCCAAGTAATTGTTTATTTTGTTCTGTGCCGAAGACCAACTGACATCACCTGAGATGATGGCAGTGTCAACGGCATCAGACATTATAGATTCTTTTGGTATATCTCTTAATAGATTATTGATATACAAAATAACCAACAAAGGGCTTAATATGGTTCTTTGTGTAACTCCAGTAGTTATTCTTCTATAGTCAATCATATTATTCTGATTTTTAACTTTCTGTCTTCTAACAGAGCTTTGTAGTAGATTATTTGCGTTAGTCCGTATCTCATATTTTTATAATTTTTCCATCAAAATACTTTGATTGACCGTTTTAAAAGTCTTGGCGAGATCTAGAAAAGTTGTTATATTAGATTTACTTTTATCTAAGTTTTTATATATTATATTGCATAGATTATTCAGTGCATCATTTGTTCCTTTGTTTTTTTACCAAACCGTATTGTTGATCTAATATTATGTTGCATTTGTATAAGAAGTTATACAATTTACTGTAAGATTTTTAAAAATTTTTGCTTTATTTGATCTTAGAGAGATGGATCTATAATTCGATATGCATGACCTATCTCCGGCTTTGTAAATTGGGACAACTTCAGAAGTTTTTAATGTTAAAGGTCAGGTCGATCTAGTAATACATGAGGCATAAATATGTTCCAACGATCTAGCAATATAAGGAGCAATTATTTGAAATCTTCTTGTATTAATCCCATTAACACTGCCTGAATTATCTTTTAAGTCATTCATGATTTTGTTTATTTTTGAGCTATCAGTTAGTTTGATATAAACAAATTTTGCATTTCTTTCTGGTAATTTAAGGCTGATGTTGCTGGGTTGCGTTATCTTATTACTTAGATTCTTACCTATAAGGCTGATGTTTACTGGGTTGCGTTATCTTATTACTTAGATTCTTACCTATATGGATATATCCCAAAAAGCATTCATTGCATTTGCAATTTCAACTTTATCCTCAATTTTATGATTTTTCTCATGTATATGATCAATATTCTCATTTAATTAATTTTTTTTACCCAACTTATTACTAATAATTTTGTATATCTTCTGTATATCATTACTATTTTTATCAATTTTTATCTGTTCATTTTTATTTATTTATTTATTTTTTTGCATTTTCTGTGATTTTATCTAATACCTTTGCATAATTTTTATCATTCTCAAAAGTTTTACACTATATTTTCTTTTTCCATAAAATATATAGAACTTCTTTAGTTCGAAATGACACTATATTGCACTCGTGATCCACTTTTTTCTTGGTGTCATGTTTTTGCTCTATTTTTTGTACTTTGAAAGCCAGGTTTACACAATCTTGTGTATATTTAATAAGCTCAAATTTTTATTTAATTTTTTTTTTAATTTTATTTTATTGCTTATCTTTTATTGCATAATTAGTATTTTGCATTGACAATATGTAATCCCAATTTGTTTTACGAGCAACACTTTTTAGTTCACTATAGCCCTGGTAGAAAAGCACCCATTTAAAATGTCCGTAAAGGCAAAAACTGACTAAGCAAAATGTTAAAAAACTAGAAATTCACAATTTCTTGAAAGTAGCGATATCTTGTGCATTTTTTATTGGTGAGAATTATATTTCATGAAAATATCAATAAATCGATTAATTTTTCGAATGCAAGTTACAAAATTATTAATATTTAGGTGTAAACTGAATAATTTGAATAATTCAATTATATGGCTACGCTCGTAGGGCTTGTGTGGAAAAACGTCTGCGTGGCTTAGTCGGCTTAGGTGCACGGCCGTATTTATTTGGCCTCATGCAGGGTGTGGGTTCAAGTCCTCGGTCAGACAGAATTTTTTCTGATGCAAAAAATTATTTTATACTTTCCTTTAAATTAAAAATTCGAGTCAAAGCCTGCTAGCTATCTTTTTCCAATTTCAACCTCAAACTGTGATAAGCCACGTGTAATTTAGCTATGTTACTCAACCAACTATAATGGGCAGTATGTACTTAAAAACAATTTAAGCAGATTGAATCCAAGAACTACCTATTGAGTTGGAGAGAAAGCGTTATATTCTGCCTAAGAAATGTTAAAGCATACTGCCCAGTTCCAAAGTTTCAAAGCTAATTGTTTCCTTGCGTCTCTTCTTGATTATCCCATTTTATGGAGATGACTGATTTTTTCTCTACATTGGCGTCTCTTCTCCTTGGTTTCCTTCTGTAGTCTGTTGTTTATGCTTAGTTGTGCTTTGCATGCTCTATGTGCTGTTCTGCAGCATCATCTCAAATGTAGATACCAACCTTTTTATTTTTCCCCTTTGCATTGAATAGGCGTTTCATGTATATTCCTGACATGTATATTCCTGACACAAGTCATTTGTTATGCATTTATAGAAATGAAGAAACTTTTATGTATCGAGCATCCTCTTCTTTTCTTATGTATCGCTTTGTTCGCTGTTATTCATGTTGGTGGTTTTTTAACCTATTGATTTCTCTATCGTATCTATACGGTCAGCTGAGGCCGTTAAAATATTCATATGATGTGTTTATTGCGACATCGGGGATATATCCATAAAATGTATCTCAACACATAAATTCAACAGGGGACAGACATAAATTTTCAACTTAGTTTTACAATAAAATATAATTAAAATTATGCATAAAATTGGAAGGAATTCATTTCTTAAAATGAAATATTCTTATTGTCGTACAGAAACGCAAACAATGGTTTAATATGAAATTTTGTACTTATGTATTGCACAAAGTAAACGCCACCATATCTATTTTGCAGACAATTACGTTAATTGTCTTGTGTGCGCAGTTTAAATGGATTTACGTTTAAATTACTAAACTTTCAATTAATTATAAAGTATAATAGATACGACGTATGATTAAAATTTGATTGCGGATTACATTACTAAGAGATCATCTATCGTAAGAAATAAAATCATTGACGATTTCAATAGTACGTCTGTTCCCTATATACACAATTCGACATTCGACATTCGACATTTGACAATATGGAGTCGCGTGAGATTCGTGACCCGGAGTTAGTAAGGAAGGGTGAAACACACTCGAAAAACGATAACGGACCCGCGACCAGCCCGCATCTGTCAGCGCAAGCTTTCCCTTTCCTCTGGAGTAGGAAATCTACTACGCATGCTCCACAAACTTAGGTATACCACGCAGCTTTAGACTGACTTGACAAAAGTTGAAGGGGACAAAAGGGGCCATCTAATGACACCAACACCTTTGACCTTGAACTCAATTTTCAAGGTTATTTGAAGGTCATTGTGTTTTTTAACGGGAACCCCTATTTTTGATCTCGGAATACGGAGCAGCGGAAAAAATTACGTCGGAAATGACATTTCAAGTTTGCCTTACTGACCTTGAGAAGGTCAATTCAAGGTCAAATAAGAAGTATCAGCCTAAGATTGTTTTCCTTTCAATTTTTTCGTAGAATTATCATTTTGTTATTGTAATAAATATTAAGAGAATAATTGACTTAAAATGTGATTATGCTTTGCTGACTTCAAAGCCATTTTGTAAGGTCAAAAGTGCAAAAATGCAATATTAAATGTTATGTGGAGTCCATATTTATATCCTAACTTTAGTGTTGCCCAGGAACAACGACGTGGACGTAATAGGATTGTGTTCCCTTTGGGGTGCTTGATTAGAGTGAGTCCCCTTGCCTCTCACTTTTCGGGGTGCTTGATTAGAGTGAGTCCCCTTGCCTCTCACTTTTCGAGGTGCTTAATTAGAGTGAGTCCCCTTGCCTCTCACTTTTGCTCAAAATTCAACGCAGGTGCTCAAAGACACCACCATTTTGTTGGATACACAATTCAATTCGCTGCTGAAAATGTTCTACTGTTCTGAGTAATACAGCAAATCTCCACGTCCAGTGCGTCCAATCCACCTGTCACGGTAATTTTGATTAAGATATTGTATAACTATTCGAGCATAGTGCGCAGGAGCTCCATCTAATTGAATCCACATTCTTGCTCTTGTGTATAAATCTACTTCTTCAAGAAGTACTGGAAGACGTTCTATCAGGAACTGTAAAAAATTATGGCCATTTACATTTTCATCGAAAAAGTATGGGCCTACAAGGTATCCGTTAACAATTCCACACCAAACATCAAGACTCCAACGATTTTGGTTATCTATCTGCCTGTACCAATGCGGATTAACATTCGACCAATAATGACAGTTGTGTCGGTTAAGCTCTCCATTGCTTTTGAATTTTGCTTCATCAGAAAACATTACGTATTGAAAAAAGTGACGATCATTAGCAATCATTTGTCGTGTCCATTGGCAAAACTGTAGCCTTAACCTCATATCAGCAGGTGTGAGATCCTGAGTCAAAGTAAAATGATATGGATGATAACGTTGACTTCTCAGTATTCTCCAAGCAGTAGCCATAGGTATACCACTTTGCCTTTGAATTTCACGGGTACTAACGTGGGGATTCAAATGAACCATTGCTAAAACGACCATTACACGAAGATCATCTTCGGTGTAATTACGACGTTCTCTAACCCGTGCTAGTTGCCCTTGTTGAGCTCTACGGTAAATCTCACGAATGGCTGTATGACTTGGATCTATCGGGTTATCGAATTCGATACAAGGCTGCTGCTTGTCGATAATTACGTCTAGATTCACCAAGAATCAATAAAATATCAACCCTTTCAGCGGCTGGATAATCAGCCATTGTTAAAAATTTATAACAAGTTCAATAAAACATTTTGTTTTTACCAAACTGAACAAATTAGATAGCTTTCGATGAGTAATAAATTTTAATAAAAAAAAAAAATAAAGGTCAATGAATGAAAAAGAGAAAATGTTAAACAAATGATATTTGATTAGTTTGGCTAATCAATAACTATTCAATAACTAGTAAACTATTGAATACTAAGTGTAAGTAACAATGAGTAGAGGATAAATTCATATGAAAAGAGATCTCTTATTAGAACAATCATCTTTACAAAATAAATTATTTATTTCAACAATAAATTCAGGCAAAATTCGATGAGGAAAATTAGTAGCCAATTGTGTCCACGTCGTTCCTGAGTAACGCTAAAGATAGGATAAAAATTCGCTTACGAAAACATCCCAAGAACTGAATAGAATATAAAAAAATGGTGGTGTCTTTGGGCACCTACATTCAATCTGTACATAATAAAAGTGAGAGGCAAGGAGACTCACTCTAATCAAGCACCCCAAAAGGAACACAATCCTATTACGTCCACGTCGTTGTTCCTGGGCAACACTAAAGTTAGGATATAAATATGGACTCCACATAACATTTAATATTGCATTTTTGCACTTTTGACCTTACAAAATGGCTTGGAAGTCAGCAAAGCATAATCACATTTTAAGTCAATTATTCTCTTAATGTTTATTACAATAACAAAATGATAATTCTACGAAAAAATTGAAAGGAAAACAATGTTTCATGGTTTTTTGTCGTGGTCGGATTAAAATGAAACACCCTGTATATTTAAAAAATGGTGTTTAATATTTATTTGATTTTACAACATGATCTGGCTCGATGAATCTACTGGAAGAGGGAGTGGACGCCATGGATACCGCCGAGGACGAGAACTACACTTCGTCAACTGCCTAGTAAGAGAGCCAGATCATGAGTGCATGCTGCCGGCTCTGGAGCTTCTTATACACCCGTGTCCACCCATCTCTTCAATGCTATATGCTCGCATACCATCTACCTACGCTTAGGTAGACTATTTACATGTTGACTACTAGCGCCACATAGTTGGTATCCTGTCGACGCACAGTGGGAAATTTTGGTATATTTATAGACAAACTTTTGTTACAAGAGAATTTTTAACAAATCGTAACAATTTTTCAGTAGAAATACTTGAAAATGGCTGTACTTTACATATAAATTGCGGAATTTTCTATATCTTGCGACCGCTAAATATGACCTATCACATAGAGCCAAAATACGTAAATCACACTTTGTCAAATGGTTCAAGAAGTATGGTTCGAGAACATTGAAATTTCCGGAATTCCTTATAGTATATATGTTTATAAGTAATTAAAAAAAATGTTGCAAGGATTGCATGCAATTTATGGATTTCAAAGCTTTCTGTCGAGAAATATAGGGTTTCGTAATTTGGCATAAAATGACGTCATCATTTATGGTTCAAGAAATCGTAATTTCCTCCATTCCTACCTAAAGTACAACTGTTTTCGAGTATTTCTAACAAAAAATTGTTGCGAATCGTTGGGAATTTCGCTGTCTTCAGTGTTTTGTTCGTAAATATACGCATATTTGAAAAAGCGTAATTTAAGTGTTTTGCCTCTATGTGATAGGTCATATTTAGTGGTCGCAAGATATCGAAAATTCCGCAATTTCTACGTAAATTACAACTATTTTCGAGTATTTCTACCGAAAAATTGTTACAATTTCTTAAGAATTTTTTTGTAACAAAAGTTTTGTCCATAAATGTACCAAAATGTCGCCCTATGCGACGACGGCAAGTTATCCATTGCTGCTTTCTTATCTTCTGTGTGGAGCCTGCTGTCTCATAGTAAATCCGTTTAAGAAATATTTTCAGGAAATTCTCTACTAAAAGCAATATTTGTAGTAATATCTGAAACGTAGGAAGGTCAAGTAGCTTTAAGTATATAAACAAATTATGTACAACCAAAATTTGCTTCATCAAAAAATTATAAAAATTATTAACTTTTACTGTTAGCAATAAAGTAGCAGCGATTTTCATGTTAGATTCTCTTTTAACTTCCATAATCTTAAATCTGCAGTGTTTTGCACTTTATTGATGCGTCATTTATCTTTTTTTTTTTATTTGCTTATTACCTGCGTGTCTTACTAGATTTAAATTTCTATGGTTTTTTAAGTGCCTTTAAGATTGATTCCATCAGCCTTATAAATATATGTTTGAAATCCCCTTGTTTCCAACCTCTGTATTGGAATCTATTAGTATCTCTATTTATTCCGCCGAAAGCACGGAAATCGAAATATCGATTGTCTTAAAAATCTAACCGTTGAATCGTGTTCCCTTTAGTCATTACGCGTATGTCTCCAAAACGAGACGGCCGATGTATAAAAATCATAAAACGTCAGTGCAAAGGCAGAGCGCTAATGAGGGCCTGGGAAAAACCCAGGGTCTGTGAAAAACCGCTCGCCGTTACGGACGGCGCTACGGTTCAGCAGCGACCGTGCCCACGCCCCCAATTCAAGCCTAGTTGAGTACTTTACAACTAGTTTTTCCATCACTTCGGCTTCTCTCTTTCGACAGCTGTGGAGCTGGAGAGAAGAAAGCGGGGGTGGAAAACCGAGATTTTTTTCTTTCGACAGAAGAAGCTTAAATCAGTCTAGTTTAGAGATTGACTAGAATATTGCGAATTTAAGCAAGTCCTTGTGTTTTTACTCGTTCTTTCGTTCTTGTCGAATCACGCGCGCTTGACACGGTTAACTTTTACTACAACGAACACTGAGACGCCTGTCACACTTAAGGTTTCCCGACGCAACGGGAGATCTTGACTTTCTTATTCCGAAAATTCTATCACGCGGTCGCCGAGACCAGCGGGAGACACTTCACGTGCTTCCCAATCGTACGACGCGATCGCAAGGCCCGTAGAAGACGCTCCTCGTGCTCCTTATACACACTCGCTAAATACTTGTACACACTTACACTTACACGATCCACAGCTTATTTCAATTTATAAGATTATCTCTGTATCTTATAATATTGATTTTCGAGAAAGGTCTTATGCCGCAAGGCTTTTTTCTCTCTCAGAGCCCAAATAAATGTCTTCTTTGTGGTTCTAAAATATTTGCTTATTTACCTTGATCCCAACTATATCCAAAAAATAATTAAACATCGAGTATTCTCCATGTTGGAGCATTCTGGACCCATAAAATACTATTTCATACTTTTCTTTGTTTAAGCTCTGTAGTTTAAAAAATATCGAAACTGAGAGAGAAAAAGATAAAACCAGATAAGCACAAGACCTTGCATGTCAAGATTTTTCAAGACTAAAACAATAATTAAAAAAATAATATTTTATCTTGGTTTTCTGTAGCTCTAAGTTGTTATAACAAAACAATCATCAACTTCGTTCGATACTAATCAGTATCTCTTTTTCATAGATGGTTGACGCAGTTCCGTACCTTCATCGTGCTAAATATTAAATGATAGTAAAACATATAATTTATTCTAGACAAATACTTTTTATGTATTCAATTTTTTTTCTAGATTTCTGCAAAACATCCGCTGTCCTATTAAACAATAGTCGTAGAGGTACTGCTCAAGATAGTTCTGCTATATTAAAAAGTAATCGTATTAGCTTTAAATAGTACGTATCCGATAGAGGCAATACTGTAAGTATTGCTGAAAATCTTAGTGTTCAAAATATATCGAGTGGTGTTGAAGAAATTTCAGATGAAAAAGTTAAACTATCAAATTTAAATCAATTAAGAACTTCTGAAAAGGCGGGTAAACGAGACACAAATTTGGATTCAAAGAATTCAATTCTTGATATATCTAATGCAATTATGAAATTTGATAAAAGTATTAATGATTATATGAAAGATCAATCTCATGAATATAAACAAAATTCTTCCGAATTGAATAGTAATTATAATAAAAATGTTCCAAGAAAAGGAAAAAAAGGTGTTGACTTTTTGTTAGAAAAGTTGGAACGGTGTAAAAAATTCGTCAATTTAGATAATCAAGAATCGCCATTAACAAACTCCCAAATAAATGAAAGACTTGCCTATAGATTTAAGAGTATGTCACCCGATCATGATAAATCAAGATCTCCAAATAGCAGAGAAGATGACGTAATATCCCCAAGTCTCAGTTATGATGATTCAAATGATATGAAGCAAAGAAGAAAAAGAAAACTAGAAAAGCCAGTTAGATTAGCGAAAGAATTAAAATTTACAAAAGTTCATTCAACATTTAATGACATCAAGTCTCAAATAATTTCAAAATCTAATTCTGATGAAAATTCATACAGCTTATTTACTTCTTCCATATCCCAAAAAGATAGTGAAAATTCAAAAAAAATAGAAAGTGACGACAAGGAGAGAGATTTTGAAGTGTGTCAAAAGCAGGGAATAAATTTGAAAGATATGCATGAGAAAAAAATTGAATTAAATGAGATGGACGAGAAAAAGCGCAATCAATGCGAAAAGTTAAGTATTCTAGATATGAGTAGACACTTATTAGATACATTAAAAAATTCAGAAAGCACTAAACAGCGTCGAAGCAGTGAATGTGTTTTTGATGTTTGCAAAAATAATGAAAAAATGCGTAGAAAATCTTGCGATGATTTAAAAAATTTACTCAGTGAATCCGCCCCAAAAATTAATGTTTCAAATCAAACCACTGCATTTTATGAGGTCGAATCGCAATTAGAGAAAATGTTTGCGGGTATAATTGAAATCGAAAAAAATGTTTCCAAAACAGCCATGGCAGTAGTAGATTTAGCCAAATCCGATGAAGCAAATTCCGAAGAAAAAACATTTTTCATTCACAACTCATTAAATAAGACATTATTAAACACAAAAAATGAAAATATTAAAAATCAACCAAAAACATTGTTAAAAATGCGCACAAAAAAAACAGGTGTGACAAATAAAATCTCTAATAATAGATGCATAAATATAAAACGTAATAACAAAAATCAAACAGTCAAACCAAAGTTATTAAAAAAAAAATTATTGAAGAAAAAATGTAATATGACTTTTAACGAATTAGCTCATGAATCTACTATTAATAGTAACGCAATAAAATGCAAAGGTCCGATCATACAGATGAAGGGTTTTCAGAAGATACCATCTTATATACAAATCATCAATGCTCCTAAAGAAGATGACGAAGAAAAAAGTAAAGATAAACGAAAAATTCCCAGTATTGGAATAATAGGAAGAAATAGCAAAACTTTTCAAAGTAATGTAGATTATAGGGGTAAGTAATTGCAATTGACAGACTAATGTAAGGTTAAAATGATATTATGAATATTCTGAGCACTCGCATGGAGAAAAAACAAACGTTGCGTGCACTGAAAACTTCGGTAGGATCTATTCGACTACTCGAGTAAAGTAAAAATTTGCGCGGCATTCGCGCATCAGATGCGCGCAGACGGTTAAAACTCTTCCGTCCCTACTGGGCTGCCGCGACTCCCCCCCCCCCCCCTCCTGCTCTAACGGGTTTAAACGTGTGGAGTTTAGCAAACTTAGGTAAATCCTACTAAAGTGAGCTTAGTAGATTCAATGTATTGCTTCCTCCTAAGAGGAAGCTTTGTAATAGTAAAATTTTCAGTTTCGCTAAAACTTTGTAGAAACGCATTTAAAGGTGTTTGGAGTACGAATCATGCGTTTTTAGAAAATGTCCGTGCGGATGGCTGTGTATGTGTGTGTCTGTGTGTGTTTTTTTTTTTGCGGCGTAGGCAGAGCAAGCCCTGCACAAGTGGCTCTCCGACACCGGATCCCCACAGGTACTATCGTTGAACACTACTTCCGTGGGGTCCGTTAACTAGCCTTTTTTTTTGGCTTCTTCTTTGAAGTGTGACATTTCCGTACATCCCCCATCCACCAAGGTGATTAGGGGTTCAGGATCAAACTCGTCTTCTTCATTCTGCATCGTCCTGCCGTCTTCTTCCTTCTGTATCGTCCAGCCGTATGCTTCCTGCTGCATCGTCCGGTCGTCTACTTCAAGCAGCATCGACCGGCCATCCTCTGGACAGACTCCACCCCGCACCGGGTGATGGAGCCTGGGCTCAACTCTGTGACATACGTTCCTCAGCATCGGTGTGAGGAGCACTTAGAGGTACTCAACCCTAGATCCTACGTTCCTCTGCATCGGGCAGGGGATTGAGAGCTCAACTCTGTGACCTATGTTCCTCTGCATCAGTTCGAGGAGTGTTTTGTATCTATTACCTAGTGGCCTTCATCTAGCAACAGTTTTACTCAGCTGTTTCCCCATGTTCTTCCCTTCTATTCTCTTCGTCATTCCTAACCTTCTTGATAATAGTCCTTACGTAGTTGTTTACTGCGCACCAGCCATCTTTCGACGCTAGCATAGCTGTCATCATTGACTCGGGGGTCACCCTAGCCTGAAGGTACTGCTCGAGTCCCTCTCGTTCCATTTCGTATCGCGAACAGTTGCAGAAGACATGTTCCGCATCTTCGTTTGTTTCCAAACATACTGGGCAATTTGGATTATCCTCTATCTTGAAGTGGTGTAGGTAGGCTCGAAAGCACCCATGTCCGTTCAAAAACTGCGTAAGGTAGTAATTCACTTCCTCGTGTCGTCTATTGGTCCAGCCAACAAGACATGGTATGAGGCAGTGCGTCAATCGCCCATTTCCACTAGAGTCCCATCGTCTTTGCCACTCAGCTAGGGTTTGTTCCTTTGTGTATTTCCGAACTTCCTTTTGAGTATTGTCACCACGCCGGTTTTCTTCGTATACATTCTTTCGTTCTGTTGCTAGGAGGTCAATAGGCGGCATACTTGAAATAACGCACACTGCATCTTCTGATACTGTTCGGTAGGCAGAAGCGAACTGCAATGCACTTCCCCTATAAACTTTTGACAGTTTTCGTGCATATGACTTCACCAACATAGCGTCCGCCCATATTGGGGCACCATATAACATAATTGATATCGTTACAATGGCTAAGAGTAACCTTCGACCCTGCGTTATCCCACCTACATTTGGCATTAGTCGCGATAGTGCAGCACCGACATTTGCTGCCTTATTGCTCGCAATCTCAAGATGCTGCTTAAACGTTAGTCTGGCGTCTATGGTAATTCCCAGGTACTTAATTGTCGGCTGAGAGTTTTTTTCGTGTCTGTCCGCTGACAGCGTTATTGTCTCTATTTTTGTTCTACTGGATATAGGAATAGACTCCGTTTTATGGCTAGCAAGCTCAAGTCCAGTCTGCTTTAGCTAATCGTGGATTATACTTACAGCCTCGTTAGCGATTTCCGTCACCTCTTCCTTTTGCTTTGCTACTACCACTACTGCAATGTCATCTACAAACCCTCAAACTGTTGCACCTTTGGGTAGTTCTAGCCTAAGTACGCCATCGTACATGATGTTCCACAATAGTGGGCCAAGCTCTGACCATTGTGGGACCCCTCCGGGTTCTTGATAGGTTTTCGTGACGCTCTCTGTGTCATACGAAAGGGTTCTGTCGTTCAGGTAGTCAGACATAATTCTTCTTATATATGCGGGTACCTCTTTTTTCCGTAGTGCCTCGTGTATCTTGCCTCAGCTGGATGTGTGTGTGTGTGTGTGTACGTATACCATCATAATTCTGGAACCACGCGATCAATCATTATAAAATTTGGCATGCACATATGTTTCCTGATTCTTAATTCGGGAAAATTTTCTTTTTATGATTTTGACCATTTTATGGCCATATTATAGCAATTTTTTGATTTTTGAAAAAATATGTTTGCTTTTTTTTAATAATATGATCTATATACAATATATTCAACATTAGTGTATCTAAAAGTGCATAAAATTGCCTACTTTTTTCCGCAAGATTTTTCAGATTGACTGTTCCGTTCAATTTTTATGATAAAAAAGGTAATTTTTAAAGAAAATTTACTCTCCTAAACTAAATCGTCTAACTTTTTGAAAAAATGTATGACAATAAAAAACGATTATATCTATTTTTTTGTAAAAATTTTAACCCATTTTAATTACTAGTTTTCAAGCTAAAAACCGAAAACTAAAAAAAATGGGTTTTCATGGGTGATACACACTCACACATGCACTATCTCCCATGCACTGCGTGCCATACAAACCTTCTCTCTCTCTCGTCGACGACGTTCCTAATCCTCGACAGGCCGCAAGACTTGGTCACTGCGCTGGATAGCTAGGCATGATCAGGAATACCCGGACTCCGCGTTGCACTCACACATAATTTGATCCACTGGACACAGCACAGCACACGATATCACGAGTTTTTCGATTTGTATAAGCGAAATCCCGTGTTTACCTTCCGAAGACCGAGAGCTATCTGATCGCGCACCTGAAGGATTAGCCCGCGCACTCTCTCTCTCTCTCTCTCTCTCTCTCTCTCTCTCTCTATCTCTTTTGCGCCTATTGCCGAATTCGCACGTGTTTATTATCGCGCGCGCGACTCTACGCTGTTTCGGCGCGGTGTAGCGGTACCCATACCGCTACGTGTTGGCTGTGGTGCTCCCCCCCCCCCCCCCCCCTAGAATCGATCTATCCATCAGATGACAATTCTACCCTCGTACGTCCGCGACGAACCGTCGTATCGTGCGTCGCGACCATGGATCTGGGAATGCTGGGGTAGTAAATAAAAACACGTTATTTTGGGTGTACTAGGCTTTATTTGGCCTTATGCAGCCGGACATTAGGGAACTTGTTGCTGCTCGCCACATAAGGGGGCCCGTAGACGTAACAGGATTTCTGAGACGTCCTTTCTGCGGCCCCCGGTGTTCCTCCTTTGCCTTCGAGCCAGCCGGCGGCGCTCGCCTCTCCGCGGTGTTGGTTTCTCGGTGGATGGGCTAGCGTTCCCGTGAGGCCGCTCTTCTTCGCGGGTTAATGCGGCCATCACGCATCACTTCGAAAGCCGCTTGCAGCTCCTCAGGACTCATACCTAAGCATATAAAATTTCTATCTTAGGTCCGCAGCTCTTTGTGCGCGCGTTTTTCGCGGTGACGTCGACGGGTTAGTAATCGTCGTTTCATGCCCGCGGTTGCGCGAACCCTTCGGGCGACCAGGCCTCCTCTTCTCGATGTCGACTTCCACTCTAGGGGTCTCTGGCATAGGTCTCACACGCCTAGCCGTGTACACCTTTTTCCCGGATGGCCTCTTTTCTTGTACGCAGAGTCTACTACGATCACGCGCGTCTTTTCCGCTCGCTTCGGAGACGGTCGGCGACTTTGCTCGCTTCGGACGCAATATCGCTCTGTTCGCAGACAGTCTCGCTCGCTTTGCGCTGGTACTTTTTTAGCACCCGCGTCTGCGCTCGCATCCCTCGGAGGTTGAGCGTCGCCATCTTCTTCGCTCTTCTGCGACTCTTCGTCCGTCGCTGACGGATAGAAAGGCTTCAGCTGTGCAGCTGGTGCAAGATCTACTTGCTCGCCCACCTCATCGACAAGTCGATAAGTATTGGTGCTGCGTATTTCTACTATTTTATACGGCCCAATATATGGTGGCGCTAACTTCGCGGAGCGTTGCTCCGCTCCAGAAGACAACACGTGATTTCGCCTCATCACTAAGTCTCCGACTTTGTATGACGCCAGTTTACGCTTGGCGTCATAGTAGCGCTTCTGAGCAGTACAGCTGCCCGCCGTACATCTTATACAGCGGATCTTTACTCGGATGTAGCTGTATCTCACGGACCTTTTCGCAGTACAATTCGTCCTGGGTTTCGCTTGCCCATCCGACTGCCTCGACTGGTTCTGCGTCTTCTTCGTACATACGCGACAATGAGTCTGGTACGGCATTTAGCAGGCCTTTTCTATGCTCCTCAGTGTAGACGTGGCCCTGCATTTCTAGTGCCCATCTTGCTAGGCGTCCGGTGGGATTATGCAAGTTGCATCGCCACCGCAAACTACTGTGGTCCGTGACGACCTTAAATTGATATCCCTCAATATAAGGTCTGAACTTCCGTATAGCCCAGATGACAGCGAGACATTCTCTCTCCGTGACACTGTAATTCCTCTCGGCTTTCGACATCGTGCGGCTTGCGAATTCTAAAACCCGCTCTTCTCCGTTAATTACTTGGAAAAGTACCGCGCCGAGCCCGGTATCAATGTCGTCCATCTACAACACGAACTGCGATTCGAAATCTGGACGATGAAGAATCGGTGCAGACGCTATCAGCGCTTTCATTTGTTGGAAAGCGTCTTGTTGTTCCGTCCCCCACTGGTATTTTCTGCCTTTCTTCGTCAGGCGATGGAGCGGTTCAGCGACGGTCGCGAATTCTTGCAAGAATTTGCGATACCACGACGCCATTCCTAGGAAACGTCTCAGCTGTTTCACTTCCCTGGATCTGGCCGAAAACCATCGTGATTAACCAGGACGCCGAGATACTTCACCTCTTCTCGGCAAAAGACACTTTTGTCCCGAATGATCGTCAATCCAGCCGCATTCACTCGCTGGAGCTCTTTCTCTAAGTACTCGAGATGCTCTTCGAACGTCTCTGTCGCGATGATGATATCATCGAGATACGAGTACGATCATGGCTGGAGTTCTGGGCTGATCACTTCGTCGATCATTCGCTGGAAGGTCGCTCCAGCGTAGGCTAAACCAAACGGCATACGCGTGAATTGGAATAAACCTAGCCCAGGAACTGTAAAGGCCGTCAGAGGTCTCGCCTCCGGTTTCAAGAGTATTTAATGGTATGTAACGTCGATATGTACTTCGCTTTCTGCAGTTTACGAAGGATATCATCCATGTTAGGTAATGGATATGCGTCAGCCTTTGACAGCGCATTAACTTTCCGGATGTCGACGCAAAAACGATATTGCCCGTTCGCTTTGAGCACCATCACTACTGGGCTTGACCAAGCACTGTCAGAGGGTTCGATGAGGGAGCAACTCTCGTACTTGTTGATACATCTCCTCTTCTATTTTTGGCGAGACAGGATAATACTTGTTTTATCGGCCTGGCCGATCCAACGTCTATCCCGTGCTCAATCAACTGCGCCCGTTCGATCGTACGGTTGGATTTAGGTAGGATGCTTTCCAGCATTCTGCGAATCCGCGCGAGCTAGTCGTCACTGACGTACGCGATTCCAACCGCGGCGATATCTATGGCCCCTGCTGTAGCTAACGTAGCCACCTGAAGTTTGACGATCTTTTGCTCCTTCTTCAGATACAGGACGTTTTCATTTGGATGGTGGACTGCGCCGAACAGGCGTCCGAAATTCGTCCCAACTAGACATTCGTTGGTCGCTTCGGGCATGATCGCCACCGTTACGTCGCGTTGTACACCTGTGATGTCGAATGGCAAGTCCACAAATCCCACGATCGGCGACGTCTGACCATTTGCACACTGTGCTTGACGGCCATAGCGTTGTCGCAAAGGTCGACCGCAGGCGCTAGCGATCTAAAGTCCTAACGACCCCATCACGGTCATAGCGGCGCCTGGGTCGTAGAGAGCCCTTACTCGGAACCCTCCGATGCCCACTTGTACTGGCGAGACTCGCTGGACAACAGTGCGACTATGCGATCAAAATTGCCTGAGGTTTCGCACGAGGTATCGGCTACACCCTCCGTCACGTGCCTCTCCACTCGGGAAGACTCCTCGCGCGACGGTTCAAGAGGATCAGTAACCTCGCCTACTCCTTCTTTTTACCGTTTCCCTTACCCAAGGGACATTCTCGGGCAATGTGACCTTTTCCACGGCATTTGAAGCATTCTATTGGCTTCTTCTGCTCTCTTTGGTCCGATTGACCGGAACTCTCGCCAGACCTCTGGCTATTGCGCTTCGGACTAGGTGACATGCCTCTCTCTTTCCTAGGTCCGGAGCGTTCTTGCTGAGGGGCTGACTTCTTGCTGCCTCCTCCAGCGTTGGCGTGCTTCGCCGGTTGCGCTATTGCTGCAAGCTTCGAGTCGAACAGCTTGCCTATGGCGTCAACCAATAAGGACAGGGTGCTCCGCAAACCCCATGGCTGCCACCGGCGTTTTACCGCCAGTCTTTGGCGTTTCGCCCTTAAAGGCGCATTCGGGGACGATTGCTACACCGGGCTTCGGAGGTGCTCGATACGAGGCTTCATATGCTACAGCGGCCTCGACTTCGACTGCTGCCTCGAGCAACTGCTCCACGGTGGAGAAATCTTTCCGCTGGAGCCCGCGTGTGAGACTAGGCAGCATATTATGGTAGATCCGATCCAGTTGCTGGCTAGTGTCTGGTCGGGGAACCATCCTCCGCATTATACCTTGCAGGTTATTCAGGTACACCCGCACGCGTTCGTCAGGCTCCTGCGTCCTCGAAATTACTTCACTTAGTAGTTTCTGCTGGTAGCATTCCGTCTCTGCCCGTACCATCGCTTTATGCACTCGCAGAAATCGTCCCAGGTAGACCATTTTCCCTGTTCGAAGAGCCGGTTCTGTAACCACTCGTACGCATTATCCGTCAATACTTCTTGTAATGACGCTAACATCTGCGCATCGGACGGGTCGTCCAGCATTCTGCGTCCTTCCATGCGTTGCAGGAAGTTCTCGACGCTCTGTGACGAGTCCCCGGTGAATTTAATCCCCCATTTGTTCACCGCAGGACCGATGGGTCTGTTGTTCTGTCTTCGCGACCCATCGTAGTTGCTACTTTCACTCAGCGCTTGCGTATGCGCGTTCGTCGCATTCGCATTCGAATAGAGAGGATTCGCCGGGATCCAAGAGTTGGAAGCTCCACCAGCCACTGCGCCCGCATCTGCGCGGAAGCTGCTGTGATTCATGTGATTGATACTATACGTATTCTGGAAATTCACATGACCAGCTCTGCGTGAGTTCAGTGGATTACTCTCGCTTGCTGGTGGCTGCACCCTTGTACTGGACGCTATGTTAGTCGGCCATTGTGACATCATGGCCTCTATCTTGCACATCAGCGCCCTCATCGTTGCAGTTTTCTCAGCTATCGACTGACTTAGCAGGTCATTCTGAGCTACCGAATTTTGCGCTGATACCTCGTGACTCTGGACGTATTGTGTGCTGCAACGCTTGTCTTCACCGTACCCTCGGTTGAGCGGTCGATTGCTCGTTGCAGCGCTTTGCTGGGATCTGGTGTCTAATCCGCCAGTCACTGCCGCTGCGCCCATGACTGCGCGTATTCGCCTTTGCCTTCGCTCCCCGTAGTTGTCGGCGTTGTCGTTGTCGTCGTTGTCGTGGTTACTATCGTGACCAGATTCCCTGTAGGTACCTCTATTGTGACGATTCTATTCTGGTCTCAGGCTTGCGTCTCCTGCCCCGTTAACCTGGCTCGGTCTTCCGGCGTCGACACTGGCGCTTGTGCCTGTCCACTCTCCTCAGTGACTGGCATTTCTGCGAACGCGTCTCGCGTTGTCATCGCATTTAGCAGTTATAGATTAGGCCCTGTCGGTTGGTCTAATCCTTGCGCCGGTTGACCGTAGTTCATCTCGATCGCCGGCGTCACCACGACTTCGTTGGCCTCAATCACTTGTTGTAACAGCTTTAGAGGGTGCGGCTGTTCGGCGTCATAATCGCCCGTATAAATCGAACGTGTCAATACTTGTTCAGCCGTTGCGTCGATGAATGACTTACGCAGTTCTTCCTTCTTGACTCGCGCCATTACTGTCGAGGTGTCCAGGCTCTCTCTAAAATCTGACTCGGTATACTCTCCGAGGAGCCATCGGTTTAGCCTAGCAACGCGATCTAATCGCTTGCTGTCTGGCTTCAACTGCATACTCTCGAGTGCATCGTCCATCTCTTCTTCGTCGATGCCCAAGCACCAATTCTCGACGACCTTCTCTACTTTCTTCACCATGTTGGTGTGTCTTCTGCGTCTAATGACGTTTCGCGGTTGCGCAACAACGACCTGGCAGCTCCCTATCCTACGCACTCACTCCAGATAGCCCCTAGATTGTATTCTTGTTGCTACAACGTAAGCTACAAAAATACAACCTTTCTATTCACACACTTGCACACCTAAGCGCGTCGCTGTGACGTAGGTTATTACGCGAAATCGAATAAAACGAAAAATCGAATTCATATAATCGGAGCGAAATCCGTAAAAGAAATTTTGATTACGCCAGATAAGCACGAATTGCTTCTGGCGCGCGCACTCATAGCACCGCTGTGCTCTCACTTGCAACGCACAGTTTGTTGTACAGGTATATACGCACTCATACACCCGAAAAAAAGACGAAAATATTTTTCGCGGAATTACGCGTATATCTCAATCGAGTGTATTCTCTTCTTGAGAAATCTTGAGGTCTTCCTGGCTGAAAACTGGGCGTATACTGTTCCGCGTCTTCTCGCGGAAATGACTATATACCTCGCGTTCGTCGCGTTCTCGTAGAATTTCCTCTATGTAGCGCCGCAAGCGCTCGCACTCTCTCTCACACACTCGCGCCGCTGCGCACTTCGCTCCACTATAGCGTGCGTGGACTATACTTTGCGGCTACACGCTTTTGTGTTGCCGCTTTGCTGCCTTTTGTTGTTTAATTGTTAATAATTAAACAATTTACAATTTTTCATATGCGCTCTGCTTTCACACGAGACGTCACGAAATAGTATATTGTGTACCAAGGGCGTAAAGTGGGCTTTTTTAGGCCGAGTGTGGATTTTGCAATACGATTTAAGGCGAGTTAGCCCGAGCCGAAGGCGAGGGCGTTTACGAGCCGCAGACGAGTACTGCAAAATCCACGAGGCCAAAAAGCCCACTTAGCCCTTGGTGCACACCATATTGTATGTAACGCGCGGACGTATTTTCGCGTTTTTTCGTACGTGTTAAGAGGGACTCATGTGACTATTTTTTGACACGGCAACCGTGCTCTTGTCTTGTTCAAACATTATATAAAATAAATAAATAATGCAAATTTATCAAAACCAACTTTTTTTTTTAAATTACAAAAAAAAAATTTTGCGGGCAATAAAAACTTTTTAGCGGGCAATAAAGGCCATTATTGCCCGCTGTTTGAATATGCGGGCAATAAAGGTTTTTATTGCCCGCTAAAATAACTTTTTTGCCCGCCGGTCAAAAAAGAGTCACTTTAGTCCCTATTAATAGGTACAAAAAACGCGAAAGTCGTTCGCGTGTTACATAAAAATAATTATGCTACTCTCTATCCTAACGAGAGTGCTTTAAAATTTTCCCGACAACAAATAGAAAATTATTCGACTCGGAGAGCATGCAATACTAGTGCAAGCTTCAAGTTTCGCTGCTCCGAGTCGTTTAATTCTACGTCGTGTGATAATATCGGTAGATATTTGTTCTCGACCTGGCAACAAAAATCTCCGATTATTATTCACAGACTTCTCGTGTAAATTGCGTTCGAATTATTCGCATACGCCGCACGAATAAATTCGAACGTCGCTCAAATCCACCTGATTTGAACGCGACGTAAATAACACGGGGATGCTCGTGTTTACGTCACTCGCGCGACCTTCTGATATTCGCAACAGTTTCTCGCTCGCGCTGAAAATCGCTAAAATTACAATATTTGCGCGTTCCTTCCTAAGTAACCCACGAACTGGGCGCAAATGTAACGGGGTGTAAATTCGATCAACGAATAACTCGTTAAACGGCTGGATCGCGTTCCCTCGATGCGGCGGAGGACTCCTCTCCGCCCGCGAAACACCTCCGTTGCATGCAGCTGTTTCAGCTGCTTCTGTTTCGCTGGGTCTACGCGACGCCTGGCGAATGCTCGGCTGCTCAACTGCGTTAAATAAGTACTAATAAATAACGCCCGCGGAGGCTGCGGTATTCGCAGGAAGGAACAGGACTCTGAAGTAAGCGAGCGAGGTTTAGAAATTACGACAAATCATGTAAAATAATAAGACTATGGTTATATTTGCTAGTCGCGAAATAAACGTGAATTTACAATCATCAAATAATAATATGCGAGTCGCCAACAACTTTGCGACTCGTCGCGACGCCAGAATAATCGCGCTCGCACGCGTGTATCGCCGTGAAGGTCGCGCGCATGGGTGATACACTCTCACGCATGCACTCTCCCATGCACTGCGCGCCACACAAACCTTCTCTCTCTCGTCGACGACGTTCCTAATCCTGGACAGGCCGCAAGACTTGGTCACTGCGCTGGATCGCTAGGCAAGATCAGGAATACCCGGACTCCGCGTCGCACTCTCACACAAGGTACACTTCGATCCGCTGGACACAACACAGCACACAGTATCACGAGTTTTTCGATTTGTATAAGCGTAGTCCTGTGTTTACGTTCCGAAGGCCGAGAGCTATCTGAGCGCGCACCTGAAGGATTAGCCCGCGCCTATTGCCGAATTCACACGTATTTATTATCGCGCGCGCGACTCTACGCTGTTTCGGCGCGGCATAACGGTACTCATAACTCGTACTCAGACCTTTTCCCGCATCCTACTTTACCTGGATATTTCTATCGCACGCCCGCAGCCTAAACTACTGCGCCTCTAGCTCTCCCTCCATCGTACCTGTAATAAAATATTCGTCCTAGAGGAACCTTCCTACCTATTTCAATGCACCGCCTATATCCCCTCCCGCATCACTCTTCCCTCTTGTCACATCAACTTGCTCGAAAGACGACGATGACAAGACCAGATTCGACTTGACCGCCGCGGAAAGAGCATCTTGAACACTTCGTTCAAGTGCAAGCAACACTTATACATTTTAGCGCTACACTTGTACTATTTATTTTCTTCTAAGTTTACTTTTATATCTGTGAATTATTTTAAGTTTTGCCAAATATATTAAATAAATAAGAAAAAATATATTTGCTTGTTACGTGTGCAACTTATTTGAATAGTCTTAACGCATTAATTTTCGTTAAGACCAAGATCGTCGACATTACACCTCGGCGACTCTTTTCAATATACTAACTCTTCAGATTTTAAGCTGCATACGATAAGAAATATGTAATACAAGCTCTATAAAATGAATTCTTGCATATAAAAGTGAGAATCCATATTTTATATTTAGTATTTCTTTTTGCTTATCAAAGAGATTATGAATTTTATTCATCTCTGATATCGTAGCTTTACATAGAAAACATCTTCAAGATGATGTCTCATTCATGCATTGGACACCTGAAATAAATTTGAAAAAAATAAAATCTTCTACTTATTAGTTAGATATTAAGAATCTGTAAATCATTCAGAAAACTAACACCAATAATTTCGATATCTTTTCTCCTCAGAAATATAAATATTTAAAATGAGCATCCCTACTGGAAATAATCATATCTAAAAACATATAACGTACTTAAAAAGTATACGATTAATCATATCATTTTTCATCAATGTCCATGAATTACCTACATAATATTCCATTAGCCATTTGATTTAATCTGATTAATCGAATGTGATTCGGGATAATAATCAGATCTAATCAGATGAATAATCTTTTATATGATAAAGCATATCAATGATCATGGCATAAATCATTTGATTATTTTCAGTATGGCTTTAGACTATAAAATATATATTATTATTATTTTTATTATTATTATTATGATTATTATTCATATTATTATTGTATGCACCTTCCCATCTATCATTGTTAGTATCATTTCAAAGCCTACTTTACATCCTGCAATTTCAATATTATCTAACTGATCTTTTTCTAATTTTAGATCTCCTATTTTTTTACATAGCTCAGCAGTTTCTTTTTCGTATAGAATTTTTATAAGCCGACAGAATCGAATTGATAATGGCCTTTCGTTATGCCAAAAAATGTGTCTAGTACTTTTGTCGAGCAACTGTAATGGAACTAGAGAAGAGCAAAAAATATAGTCAATCAAACTACTTTCATACATAGACTTTTGCTTGTATCTATTAGCATTAGTGCCGCCGAAGCCGTATTTTACTAGAAGAACTAATGTGTTTGCATCTTCATTGAAATCTAATTTCAAATATTCAAATAATCTCATTATAGTGTGTTCTAATAAACTTTAACTATACTATGCATATTGATAATAAAAGCTTAACAAAAAAAAGTTAAAAAAATAACTTAATTTCATTGTAAAACGATATTTTTACAATTTTTTTTGTACTTAAATTTTAGCGAATGAACCGTTTATTCGCGCACCTATCTATTAAGGTTGTGCTATTCACCTTAAGGACCAAAATAATTATTCGTTAATTTCCTCATGACTCATTTTCATCAGGAAATTTAAACAAGCTTAAACACGTTCAATCTTTTTCTATGTTTGCATGCCGATAAAATTAATAACTTACCTTTTTATAAGGTGGGTAAATATTACACTTATGTTTCGAAGCATTTTTTCTCAATAAAATATACGACTTCTTTGTCAGGTTTGCCTCAATTATTAAAGATAATGCTTCTTGTAGAGACATTTTGGTTTCTTCAATCTTTTTATTTATATTTAACAGTTCATAAACGGACTCCAGATTACAAATGTTATCCACTAACTGTACTCCACTTTTATTTCCATCTAATTTTAGTTTTTATTAGATAAATCACACAACTCATCAGTACTTATCTGAGTGCTGAGATCAGTCAATCTTCTTTTTCAAGTTTTCTCAGAAGCCGATTCCAATGGTATTTGTGGTCGACCTCTGTTACAACCTACAACGAATAATTGAATAAGACGGTTGTAATTGCTTGTGATCAGAAAGATTGTCGCACATCTGAACTTTCGACAAAAAAAAAGATAAATAATTACTAAAGGACAATAGATTGTGCACTTTTTACATTTTAAATGATATTCAAAGTAAAAATTTCACGTCTGTCCAATTATACTCCACTTTCCCATACTAATAGGCCAAATTGTTAATTTGCGTCATTAAACATTTTTAATAGTCTGCGCGTGAATAAAATTAATGAGTCAGGCTCTTATATAAAATCTTATCTTATACAGATTATAAAATTATATATGTATAAAACGTATTGTGCATAACAACACAAAATTTTAATTAATAAACAAAACCAATTACCTGTTTGAATATGTTTATAACAACCTAAATGAAACCAAATATCAGTTCCCAACCAACATACTCTTTTTGAAACTCTGTAATATTTCTTCTGTTTTTGGGCAATTCATTCAATTTTTTTCGTATAATTATTGAAAAAAGATCTTCTAAGTTGTTCTTTAATATCAACGTTGATGTGCTCACTTCTATCTAAATGAAACTTGTCCAAAACATACAGCACTACAGAATCTTTTTGTAATAAAAAATCTAAATTCTGATTATTTTTTAATATTTCCATCAAATACTTTACCTTTGTGGTATACCAACTCATATTCAAGTTGCTTAGAATAACTTTTCTCACTAACTAAACTCTAAATACGTCGGCTTAAAACTAACCGCAACGAATAAATCTGCGTTAAACCTAATATTTACTTTTGTAAAGTTTTGATAATTTTATACATTATATATATATGAATGAATATATACATGTATACATTTTGTATTAAAAATAATTTGGTAGATACTTAGAATCACTGACAACAAAAGAACGATACAGCACATAATACGCTGTAAGCGTATACTTTAGCAAAATCGTCTTTTGTAAGTATTAAAATGAATTCTGCTAAACGAATGTATTAAGTGAACTATATAACGTAATGTTATATAGTACTTACTTTTGTAAATAAAAATTTTTCTTTATAGATTAATTATCTTAGCGATTTCATTATGAAGTGGCGCGTTAGCGCCACGAAGGCGAGTTTGAGAAGCAGACGAAGCTTTGGCGCCCGCGACACTATTTAATTCTATATTGGTATCCGAGATTTAACTTTTAAAAAAAACGATACTTTCCATAATTGTTTCTAAGTAATTTTTATATATTATTACATTCGTGTGCTAATCAGTGATTTTTAATAGAAGTTGTCAAAAAAAAAAAAAAAACGCTGTCATTTATCTAATATAAACAATCTTGTATATGATTTACTCAAATCATTATCTTTTTCTCCAGTGTGAAAGGACGGTGAAGTTAGCTGCGCATCAAAAATGATAGGGAATTGCTTTTCCACCTTTTTTACATATCCTCACATTCCTCATATCATTGCGGGGTTACATACAAAAAATATTACTGCGGCGTCCTATTAAATTAAGAGTTTATATTATAGGTATAAAAATCATTCAGAGCGGTGTCTAGGTGTACAAGGTTTCCGGTGATGAGGTCTAGGTAGTTCGCCCCATGGTTTTTGGTGTTTAGGTGTAAAAATCATTTGAACGCGGTGTCCAGGTGTACAGGGTAGCCGATGACGAGGTCTAGGTGGTTTGCACCGTGGTGTTTGGTGTATAGGTGTGAAAGTCATTCAAGAGCAGTGTCTAGGTGTACAGGGTGGCTGATGACGACGTCTAGATAGATCGCCCCGTGGTTTTTGGTGTCTGGGTGTAAAAATTATTTGAACGCGGTGTCCAGGTGTACAGGGTAGCCGATGACGAGGTCTAGGTGGTTTGCACCGTGGTTTTTGGTGTCTAGGTGTAGAAATAATTCAAAAGGGGTGTATATCAGAACAATTAGTAATTTCATATTAGTGATAAAAATGTTACAAAAAAGCTGTGATCAACGGGTTAAAGATGTTTATATTTTATTTTTACGACATCGAATATGAAATACTCAAAAAAATTTACAAAAAAGGATTAAAATCTCTAAAAAAAATTAACTTTTGAAAAAGTAAAAGGTTAGGCGAGTTTGATATATTCCGCAACGAAATAGCAGATAGAAAAGAACTGAGATCAATAAAACAGCAAGGAGCAACTCTCAAGATAATTACTATTTAACTTGCCATGCCCGTTTCATTTTGTATTAGAACGTCATACAAACACCATAAGTACAATGAAACGAGCATGGCAAGTTACGTAGTAATTATCTTGAGAGTTGTTCCTTGCTTCATTACGATCAAATATGATAAACTTGACTTTGTTTGATTGATCTCAGTTCTTTTCTGTAATTTCGTTGCGGAATATATCAAACTCGCCTAACCTTTTACTTTTTCAAATTTTTTTTTAGATTTATTTATTTAAAAAAAAATTATATTTTAATATTTTTAATAATATATACATAGCATATATTTTAATTTGTTTGCATGTACAAAATTTATCAAAACTTGACAAATTTTGATAAAATATTTAAATACAACCGAATTAATAATATAACTATTTAAGGGGATGTCTGAGACAAAAAATATGAAAATAAATAATAAAAACAATAATTAAATTTAAGATCAGCAAGGTAAAATGCATAGTCATTAAGCTAATTCAAAGCTTTGTAACCACCCCTGCAATTTTGAATCATGTTTATCTGCATTAATGAGGTGTTATTTAAAGTTCGAGGCAAACGTTTTAGAAGACGTAAAATAAAGTAAGATTAGTGATAAGTGGGATAAAATACATAAAATTAAGCTTTTTCTTTAATTTTTTGCTTATATTTTCGAGTCTTAACAGCGTAATACTGATTTTTGAAGTAATTTTTGCGGTTATGGAAAAACGGGGGCTACATAGGCCAAAAACAATGGTGGATTCATATTTAGCGGGAAGAAAGACATAAAAATAATTTTTTGCTCATTATTATTTTCTTCCAGCGAGTCTTAAGGATATATAACTGCTTTCCCGTAATGATATTTGTTACTGTTGGATTTATACCAGGCCGCCATTTTAAACTCTTCAAATAAATCTTTCCGAGGCATTCGGATTTAGAAAGTACACTAAAAAATGAAGATTTTTAATAAGTTTCAGCTCATTCCTCTGTAACCCCAATTGAATCAAAATTTTTGTCCAAACTCTTTTAAATGGCACCACTGTGCGTCGGGCCTAAGCGGCGCGAGCCGCTCGCTCGCTCGTCACTCTTGCCCTGGTGGATCCTGAACGGACGTGCAAGCAGCAGCTCCTCGGAAAGGCTTACTTTGTTCCTCCTTTGGTGGTGTTTTTCTTCTGTGGTTTTCTGAGATTCCCCTGAAGTCGTCGGAGGAAGGATTAAGGTCAGTGGATCGGTTTTGATTTTCTCCCGTCAGGCTCTCTCGCGGGTTCGCAGCTCTACGTTTTCGGGTTTTTCTTTATGCGATTTAAGCTATCTTTTGCGCAGCTATCTCGTGGCTGTCTTCGCTAGATTAAGTTGAACATCGTAGTTGTCTTACGGACAATTCGGGTTCATTTGCGTAACGGGGTAAGTGTGTAAGTTGTTGGACGCAAGCGAGCACTACATTCTTCAGCGTCTGCAGTATTCGCGCGCAATTAGTTAAGTGTAATCGGGAAAATTGTCGAGACGGGCAAGTGTGATTGTGGATATCTTGAAGTGTGAGTGTGCCTAGTTACTACCAAACCTTGGGACGCGCGAGAGTTGCAAATAGAGTGTGTTATCAGTGGTTGTCTTTGTACTTTGGCGAAATTTCGTTTACAGTTAGAATACAGTTAAGTGGTTATCTGTGCGAGAAAATCGGCTATCTAGGAAGATATTGGCTATCTACGAAAATATTGGCTATCTATTGTAAGAAAATTAATATTACATTTTGTCGAGTGTTAAATTGCCGCGCGAGTCAATAGTTCGTATAAGTTGTGAAAACTGGATATCTTTTGTGTAAAAAGTTTAAATTGTGAATAAATCGAATAAATACGTGCTGAAATCAAGGATAAGATATGTCTTAATATTTCAATTAAACATTTTTGTGTTGGAAATTGTTTATTTCAGTTTTTAAAATTTTTGCCTTTCATGCTTTAATTTTTTATGCATTTTAACTAATTATCATGAAAATAAAGACTTCAGAAAACAAACAGAAAAATATGATATCTCTTTATTATCTTGTAAGCAACGTGAAATTTTTATATTATGATAAATTTTGTTATGTATTAAAATTGTATAGTTTCCTACGCAGTTTGTCACTGTATATGTGACATTTGTTGAAAAAAGAGGTAAAATAAATTCATGCTGCAAATCACTTAAACCAATTAATCAGTGCAGAAATACCTGATAAAAATGAAAATGGAAAATAGATTATTTGCTGTTATACGACAATTTATGATATATTTATGACACTATAGATGTACATATTTTAAAAGGAATTGGTAATTATTCGAATTCTAAAAGTCAATTAAATGACAACCATATATTTGAATTCAACAACATTTCAAAATTTTACTCGTTTTTTGATACGCAATATACAGTTAATTTTAGAGGTTGTTTTATATTCAACCTATTTATAAACATAAAGAATATATTCAAATACTTTTTTCTGGTTCAAGTACAAACGGACACTGGATTTGTTTGTGGTACAAAGGCAATGTAATACGAATTTTTGATAGTATTAACTAAAAATGTCTTGATGATGATCATAAAATTTGTATTGATAGGCTGTTTCCAAATATAGATAATTTACGCATAACTGTTAACAAGTAGAGTGTCACACTAATTATGATTGCGGTATTTTTGCTACAGCTTTTGCAGTCGCTATTGTATTTAACAGTTGCCTACGCAATGTTCTACCAAATATTAGTAAAATGCGAGAACATTTAATTAGCATGTATGATACATTAATTTTATCATTTTTTCCAATATCAAAAGATTATAAAATAAAATTTCTTTTAAAACAATTGCTGAAAATTCAATTATAAGAAACGTTTCTCACGCAATAAAATTTGCTGTATTCAAATTAAATAAAAAAAAATTAATATTAAGGATCTTAAGGTATAATATACATCAATCATTGATTAACTCTTTTCGAAACCAGCACAAAGAAAAAGTAACTGAAAAAGTAAAATAAGTTCAGCTAATAAAACAACTAATAACTGTATTTTTATTTTGAAAGAATCATACCGATCGATGTGGATAACAATGACATTGTATATTTATAAAATTAAAATAGCATAATAAACTTCTTAAAAAAAAAATTTGATTAAAACAGTATAGTATTTTACCTTATTGATAATAGATCAATAGATAATTGATTTGTTTTTTCATATAGCCCATACTTATTATTGAAATTTAACTGTCACATTAACGTTCAATTTGTGTTCAACTGAATACTATTTTAAATATTTATTCAAATGTACTTTTTTGAAAATGATGATGTGATCTTTAGTATTAGATACAATTAGAATTGTACATAATTTTAAATATTTTAACAATAAAATGTATTGTCACGGGGCAACTGGGCTTAGCACGACAGCCGCAAAGATGCTGTAGCGTTAGTAGTAGGGGCTGCGCGGCTACTGGGCCAAGCGGGTTCTGGGCCACCAAATACCGACGCATGATAACTCATATTAGTAGGTCCCTGTTTTACCGACAGATCATTGCATATTGACCATGATGCCAGCGGTGGAGCCCACCATAAACCAGTGTTGACGGTGGCGCCCCCGTTACCGACCCCCCCCCCCCCTCCATAGCTCAGAGTGAGCATCGGTAATTTACTTTATCGACCTGGGATGCTATGGATAATTTGGAATAGGATTTGCAGGATTAAAGGTTGAGATAAACTAGTGTTGCCGACGGTGGCGCCTCCGTTACCGACCCAACCTGTTTTATCAAATATGATTGGTTGAAATTTCAATATGGCTGATTTGTTCAGGAGCTGACATCTAGACGCTGGCTGAGTCTCTGAGCAATGAGCATCTAGCCATCCTGGAGGCTTATGAAACTTCTAATAATATTTAGGCAGGGCATATACAAAGACTTCATCAGTTTTTTATGCTACTGATGAAGGAATAGGATTTTAGAATTTGGTGATAGTACAAATATAAATCCAGTATTCATGCTATATTTTATGCTTTATTTATAAAAATCCTTATTTTTTATATGAGTATACATATTGTATTATAGCTAAAACATATATAAAAGCTCTTAAACACATCTCAAAATTTGTATTTATTACATGAGTATATATTCTTATAACTAAAATATATGTATTAAAAAATTTTAAAAATAAATACATGAAAATTCTTGAAGAAATACAATAGTGATATTGGCATCTAAACATGTTAACCCTTAAGAAGAAATGTGAAATACCGTGCCTATACATATAGTTACTTAACCTATACGTTGATGTGACCATTTCAATGCAATTATAAGTACGCAACTAAACAGCTAAAGCTAAAAGCAGTATAAATCTGTGCCATTTTTTCTTGGCTATAAACACTCATCCATCGATCCATTGTTGTTAATGTTTCTATGTAAATCAATTTTTTGTAATTATATCTATCGTATCAAAAATCCTTAAAGTTAGCATAAATTATAGAATTTAGCAAATAATAATAATAATAATACAAAATAAATGTATATATGAGATCGCAGTGCGCTCTCGACAGCACAGTATATAAAACTTATACTTGCCATCTTGGCGCTCCCAACGGTACAATGTATACAACTCATACTTGCTATCGGGGCGCTACCGCACTCCTTGACATAGTCTTAAGCTAAAAGTGATCGCCTATATATATAGATATTTTTCAAATATTCGTTAGAAATAGCATTAGAGAACCGTTAGACTACATAATAAACTTATATAAATCTAATAGTAATTAAATTGTGATTTATAAATTGAATAATACTTTCAATGTAAGATGTTATATAAAAATCCTTAATATTAGAAGAAAAAAAAACTTACTAATCGTCGCCACAATCCCCTTTAAAAAAGAATTTAACATATATAAACACTCTCATTATTGAGAATAAAATCCTTAATACTATACGCAGTGGAGATAAATTATTACATGAATTCAATAATGTTGTGTCCATAATGTACTAGATAAACATCTCTAGTATCAATTTCATTCTTCAACTTCTCCTCGTCGGTGTTGTTCTCGATGAGAAAGGCATTTACTTTGGTGGGTAGGAAAACGTCGAAACTTCCATCCAACTCCAACACCATCTTCGCGCCAAATTTTGTCTGAACTTTCTTATGTTTGGATATTTTGTACTTCTTGTTGATCTCCAAATCCTTAATTTTTTTCGTAGGCAGGAATGGTGGAGCTTTTGCCACAACGTTCAGCGACTCTATTCTGTAAAAATAATGAAACAATATGTATAAGCTTATTATATTTGTTTATGTATTATAAG